>APFE031729311.1:40082-51434 GCA_000404065.3 Pinus taeda | reverse complement strand
AAATAAAGTGAGTGAAGTGTGTGAGATTGTGATGTGCTTCTTAAAACTCAAAATCAAGTGAGTGAAGTGTGTGAGATTGTGATGTGCTTTTTAAAACTTAAAAGTACTCTACAAGAAAGAAATGAAGTCAACTCTTAAAGGAAAATAAAGACATTAAATAAAATACTAATGACATTGGCCCAGTGCCTCTGCTGTTGCAAGGAAATGAAAATGAAATCTATGTCAAATAACAACTAAACAATGTGAGACTAAAGTAAATCTACCTAAAGAAAGACTAGTCACAAATACTTTAACTTCTTCTTAATCTCTTGCCTTTTAACTGAATATATCATGTGATAAACAATTAAAACAAGTCAAGCAATTGTGAGTTCTTGAATAACTAAACCAAACTGCTCTAAGTGATATTTTGGTCCTTAATGAAGATATTCAATTATAAAGAAGGAACCATCAATAGATAAACAACTTGATGTCTAAAAGCAAAAAGAAACTATGCAAATTAACTAAATGATAGTAAGGAAATAAAGGCTACAAAACAAGAAAGGTCAGCAACATAGACAAGATGATCACAAGTGTCACTAGTTGTGCTAAAGAAAAGAAAGAAACTGTCCCGGGCACGCCTAAGAAACCTGCATAACACACTGATCAGTCATGGAAAAGTGCAGAAATGTAAACAAGCAGAATTTGAAATGTATATACACCTATCAAAACATAGCAATCAAAGGCATTATATACATAAAACGAAAGAAAGAAATGCAAGAAATTAAAAGTATTGTACAGGCCTTTAGTAAACAGGGGCCCTCTGCCTACTCCAGCCGATTCAAAGATCAATTACACGCTTGAATGGGATAACAGTCTTCTCATATATTATGCATGAAATCGAAAAATACAATGGGAGTTCAAAAGTACATAACAGCATCTAACAACTAACTTGTCCAGCGTTCAAAGACGCTTTATTTATAACTGAGGAAGGCGAACTAACTTAACGAAATCTAAGTAATTCAAAAAGCTGAGTAAAAACACGTAGTCTTGCTACGTCCTCGGATTTAGGCAACGGTCGTTGTGGGCATTCAATCCGCTGTTGGATTTATGTTTCCCACCATCTTCACGACTGAGGACGATGCCACCTGTTCTTCACGTGCTCTAAAACAGACACGTAGAGCCGTGCCACCGCCAATGACCTCCGTTGACCGAAGTTGCCTCCTCGTTGACCACGGGCTTTGATGACTGGTTTGGATGATCAAGAGGGACACACACCATGTCCTTGGTTCCACGAACTTGCCCATGTGGATCTTCTTCCCGGAGGACACCTGGAACATAGCATTTAATAAAACAGCTGCGGAATCCGGGGTTGGTTGCGGAAACCGGGATCAGCTGTGGAAAACCCTGTGTGAGATGTGGAAACGCATCACCTTGAACCAAAATTCTAAACCAAACATAGTTATTAGCATAATTAGAAAACCATGTAAAAAGTCCTAAAATACAATGATTTGAGCAATTTGATGGAGGGAATGAGTGGCAAAATAAGGAAATGAATAGGAAAAAGAGGCTGGGAGGATGTGTAAAGAAGTGTAGGTTTGAGGCTCAACACATAGCACACTTTGTCTCATATCTCAAAAAGATCTTGGTTACAAGAAGGGTCCTTTCAAGAGATGGGGCCAATACACAAATGATGCTATGTGTGTGGGCGAGGAGATACAACCAGATGGCCTTATTGAGCTACCTCCAGTTGCTATGGATAAGAAAGAGCCTAAAGATGAGAGTGATTCCTACTTGGAGAGCATGCTAATTGAAGATCTAAGTGATGTTCATGACATGGCTTGAGGAAGCCATTGTTCACCATTAGCTATTTTTATTTTAGTATTTTAAAATTTTCTAGTTTTGTTTGGAGATGCCTCAAGGCAAATTTTGAATGTAGAATGACAATGGACATATATCATGATTCTTACTAATATGTAAAACTCCAATTTGCACTTGATATAACACTAGAAATTTTGAGATTTCATTGTGAATGTTGAATGTTCAATGATGTGCATGTTTAAATATTTAAAGTTTAAATCATAAGTATCTTAGTTTTCTTGTTTAAAGTTGAAAAATATACAAATTCACTTATATTATAATTTATCAAATATAATATTTATATATGATATATATAAATTATAATATACCCCTGACGAACCCACGCACCTTGTTTCAGAAAATGACGTCCCCATCCCTGTCCCTGTCCCCGTACCCGTCCCCGAACTCACGTTTCCTGGCAACATAGGTAATAATCATGTATGATGTCTTATGTTGCTACTACAACCATGTATTTATCATGTATATGTCACTTGATTCATAGTTATGTCAAGTAACCGCCCTACGGTGCTTCTATATGTCAAAGGAAGCATTGTTTACAACGGAAGCAGTCATTTCAGCCCAAAAACTGGTATCTCTACAGTTTGGAGACGGCATGTGTTCAAGGGGGGCATTATTTGTTCCAATTTACCTTAGCCATACATTTTTGGCATTATGATCTGCTTGGAGGTGTTCATGTTATGCCTCATACTATGCTATGCCAGTTGGGATTTTGGCCTCATGTGATGAGATGATTTCGTAGTTGTTGTTATGAATTTGTGGGGGATATTGTGTTTGGTTTCCTCATATGATGTTGTTATGTGGAGGTGTTGGTTGGTGCCTTATGTGCATATTGTTGCATGTATTGATTCTACTCATAGTTTCTATTATGATGATGTTGCATATGATGATGCTTGTGGTTGCCTTATGTTGGCATGTTGTTGTTTGTTGTTAGTAGTTATTGGTTGGTATTCTACTCTGGATGTTGATTGGATATATATGCTACTTATTGCTTATATGGAGGCATGGATGATATTTAATGCATTATATTTCAAACATGTACAAATGTATTTCTCTAGCATGTACTTCAGTTTTTGTTTCCTATTGAAATGGAGTTTACGCTTTTCCATTGATGTCAAAAGGGGAGAGAATTTGGATGGATAAAGAGAAGCTCCAGTTTTGGAGAGTGTATGGAGATCACCCTTGTAGAATTTTGTAGAATTTTTCCTACAAATCAACTAGCTTTGATACCATGTTGAACTTTTTCTACAAATCAGCTAGCTCTGATACCATCTAGAAATTTCCCACCTGTAGATCACCTGGTAATGCAATGTACTAAAGCAAAACACTTGATCTACTTATACAAAAAATTTAGAAAAAGTTTAATAAACCATGAGCAACATCAATAAGAACACATATAACTGATAAGAAGGAATCAATCACACATAACACAGAAGAATTTACCCAGGGAAAGCACCTACCCAAAACCCCATCTTTGTATTATCATACAAGTGGAAATATAGTCCGAATTACATAAAGCCTTAGCTCGGAAGCTATCCATCTCTCAGTACAATCCCTCTGCTGCTCATAGACAGTCAAAGGCTTCTCACAAACCTTCTCCTCTGCCCTCCAAGCCTCCTATTTCCTTGTGCAGTTTCCTTGGGGTCCAGTGTTGCCACCTGTGTGAATTGGCTCTTCACACACTCAAAACTCTAATCTAACTGCACAAATTGAAGGGGATAATCCTCATCTGGATGAGTCCTTTTAAGAAAATATTCCTCCAACTGATAGTACATTGTCCCTTCTCTGATCTCAACTGGGTCTCTGTCTGAACTGACATGCATGAGTTATCCATGAGTGAATACTCAGTTATCTGAAATACAATAGTTACATGCATGCAAGCATTAACTAACTGAACTCTCATTAATTTAACAAACCGTTAAATTAATCTAACTGGACTTGACTAAGTTAACTGAGCCAACTAATTACAACTCAATATTACAACTCATCCTTATATCTTTAACTGATGGATAAATTCCTCGATTAATAGATAAATTGTTGCATGTCCTCCCATAGACTTCAAGTTTGATTTTCCTTAACTAATTAACTCAAAATGAATTAATTAATTACTTTACAAACTGTTGTTAATATCAAATTCGAATTTTACTTCCTATTTTTAGTCCAGGGACTAACTAAAATAGGAATCCATACTGCACTGCTAAAAATAGAACTTCTATTTTTAGCACTTCAATTTTTCATTCCCTGTTGCCCAATCTAGCACTGATGCCCAAACTGCTATTTTTAGCACTTCTATTTTTAGCAATTTCTTGTTGCCAATTTTCAACACTCCCTCTCAACAAGAAAGGCTTCCTCTCGAACCCGATCCTGCACCTCTGGAATGTTCTGCATGTAACACATCTACCAAGTGTGGTTGCTCTAGCAACTCTCAGAACAAAAAAAACTCCCAGCTAACCTCTCTGTTGAGCTAGAAACATACTCTGATGCTAAAGCTCTACATGTTGCTAACAAGTACTCCCTAACTGGCCTCTGCGTACTCCAACATCTCCATGCATCTCACACCGTTGCACCCTTCTTTGTGCTACCCTGCACTGTGCAACACACTTGTGCCTCTCGCATTGTTGTTGTCTGCATGCTCTGCATTGTTCTAGGATTCCCTGCACTGTAGCTCTCTCTGTCGCTCCATCCGCATCTATCTCTACCCAATCAGTCAGTTCCTGCTACTCCACATTGGGGGTCCCGTTGTGGTCTCATCCAAGAGGTTGGATACCTCAAGGATCCTACCCCTCCTCCTTGGGACGATCACTCCACATCGCCCCACCTCCTACCTAGAGGTATGCCTGCATGTGATCCCTCAGCCCACCTGGCTCAAAGTTTCCCCCTACTAGAGGTCTCTGCATGAGTATATGCCTCTACTTGATTTCCTCTCAGCTTCTCTAGTTGTGGCTGCTCCACAACCTCTTGAAGCTGTTGCACCAAGCATGGCTCCTCCATAATTGTCTGAGACTTCTTCTGGCACTGCATGTTGAGGTAATTTACTCTACCTCTCAACCACTAAGTATCTAACCTTTGCCTTTCTCCTCAAGGCTTTGCATGCATCTTGTACCTCAAGTGCATACAGGTTCTTGGCTAGCACACCAATCCATTTCATATTTCCCACCATCACGAAATTTTTTGGAAAAAGAGCTAATTTTAAATAAGCGATATCTCCCTCCTCCAAACTCTGATTCAACCGATTTTTTATTTTTTTTTTGGGTATTTTTCCACAAGGAATCCAAATCTGCTATTTTTTTCTAAAAAAATTGTACAGAAATTTTCAGATCTACTCAGCAAACTCTCGGCCCAAAACTCAAAACTTTGAAATCTCCTCTAGTATTTTGTTCTTCCTTGATCACCTGTGCTCCAATACCATGTAGAATTTTGTAGTATTTTTGCTACAAATCAGCTAGCTTTGATACCATGTAGAACTTTTTCTATAAATCATCTAGCTTTGATACCATGTAGAAATGTCCCACCTATAGATCACCTGGTAATGTAATGTACTAAAGCAAAACACTTGATCTACTTCTACAAACAATTTAGCGGAAGCTTAATCAACCATGAGCAACATCAATAAGAACACATATAACTAATAAGAAGGAATCAATCACACATAACATAAGAGAATTTACCCGGGGAGAACACCTGCCTAAAACCCCATCTCTGTATTATCATACAAGTGGAAATATAGTATGGATTACACAAAGCCTTAGCTCTAAAGTTATCCAGCTCTCAGTACAATGCCTCTGTTGCTCATAGACAGTCAAAGGCTTCTCACAAACCTTCTCATCCGCCCTCCAAGCCTCCTATTTCTTTGTGCAGTTTCCTTGGGGTCCAGTGCTACCACCTGTGTGAATTGGCCTCTTCACGCACTCTGTAGTGACCAATCCAGGGGTCTAGATTAGACTAAATTTAATGTCAACCAGGTAGGTAAAATTAGAGGCACGTGTCTAAAATTTATGGACCTAAAAGGATCTCATCTACCTAAATAAGTGTCTACTGTGACAGGCTACAACACTCTTTTACAAGAGATTGGAATATGTTTCCTTTCACAATTTGAACACCTATATCCTCTAATTTAATTAGCTGCTCTAAAACAGAGTGTTACTAGTCTGAGTTCTTAATCCTCTTACAAGGATATAATTCTCAAAGACTCTTTCCAGTAACACACTAAGCATACTAGAAATCAAATTCATGCAAACCAAAAACTCTTTTAAGCATACCAAAACTCAAAAACAGAGTCCTTAGAAATACTTTAAAATTCAATGTTCAATTAAATCTTTTACAAGATCTTGTTCAATAATTTAGCAATTGAATTTTCAAGCTATCACCATGAATCATACAATAGTAATTTCAAGAACTTCTAAGTGAATTAATAAACTCACAAGCAATGAAATGATATCAAACGCTATTCAGATCTGAAGTCTAAATGTTATGAAAATGAAATGAAAGTATACCAATCTTCACGTAGGGGCCCGTCCACGTGTTGATGGCAAACTCAGAAAACTTCAAATGATGAAAACGTTAACACATAAACACTAGAATTGATGAAACGTTGCCTGTGATTAAGTTCTGGAAATTAATTACATGCAAAATAGAGTTCTGGAATGCAATACGCAGTCTTCCGTTTGCTCACGTCTATATCCTTTCTTCATTAGCATTCCTTAAAATTTACAATCGAATGTACATACATTGTCACTACAGATGTTTCTGCTTTTGAAAAAAAGGCTATTTTATTTTTTCTAATCCTAACTAATTTCTAAAACAAAACGAAATCAGTTTAGGTAACTTTGGCTTTTTGTTGTTTTTACGACCAAAAAGGTTGGGTTTGACCAGCATTGACCATGTATCCAGGAGTTCCAGATTTGATGCTGAATAGATTCTCCACCATGTATGTACATCCTAGATCACACCCTTATCCTCTATTTCAATTTTCCTGCCATGCCACGTGTCACAACATAAACCAATTACAGGAAGTCATGACATCCCATAATTTTGTTGAAAATTTCCAATTTTTAACATGAAAATCCATAAATTAAATTTAATGTAAAATAACAATTTATAATGCTTCATTAATCAATTTCAATGGACTATGAGGGGTTTATGGAAGAAAATGATAGATAAATGATGGATTTTTAGAAGAAAAGAATGGTAATAAAATAGTACCAACATCTCCCCCAAACTCAATGATTTAGCATGTCCTCATGTTAATCCTGATGTGCTCCCTTTATATTCTATTCTTGCTTGTGCCTCTGCCGCTTGTAGCAATACATCTATATTCTTCTGAACTTGGGCATTCTTCTGAACTTGGAACTCATGTTTCAGATTCTTATATTTTTCTTTGAGAACTTTTTTTTTAGTGTACCAGTTTGTCGCCCATTTGCACGTTTCAGTTTGATCAGTCTTAAGTTCTTTGATTTGCTTCTTCAGTTTCTCATTTTTCTGTTGAATCTTCTTGCTCTAAGCTCTCAACATTTCATTTTCCTTCTTTATGACCTTCTCTAACATGTTTGCTTCCATCAATTCCTCTTTTAGCTCTTCAATATGTTTCTCTAACCTTCTTTGTTTCTTGTTTGTAGGTGCTAGCTCTTTCCTTTCTTCCTTGTTACTCTCAATTTCCATTTCTACTTCATGTTCTAGTTGTGAATTAGTACTGCTTTCAATGTCCATTGGTGCATCATCTTGTTTTTGATTCCTTTGTATTATCCTTGATCTTCTCGTATAAGTAGTGAAGATTTATCTTTTTCAATTCTCTTGGCAGTTTTTTTCCTCATCCTTCTTGTCCTTACACTACTGCTAGGTTGAGTAACATTACTTGACTTACGCTCAGGGATTTCCTCATCAATATCAAGCATTAACTCGGTGCGTTCTTGTTGTTCCTGTTCATCTTCTCCAATTTTAATTTGATGGGAATCAAAAATTCTTTCCATGTTTTTCCTCTCCTCTGCAACTCAAATTCAATTAGAATTTTGATCAACCCAAAATGATACAAACTCTTGTCTTCATTACCCTTTTGTTTATGAATGGTCTTTGACATTTTAGTCAAACTCTGTAAGAGAAAATAGGGCAGACTGATGGTGCACTGACCTTTTAAGTGCAACAGAAGTTTTATGTGATATAGGTATACTATATTGTAACGTCCTTCACATGTAATGAATTTTTGAATAATGTATACCATTTCATCCCATGGGTGCATTAGCCAACTTCTGGGAACACGCTTTTTCCAATTGACAGAGGAAACCCTTGACCTAGACATAAATTGAGTCCATGATTTTTCTCTAAATTGTTTGGTTTTGAAATACTTTTCCCCTTCTAGACTGAATCCCATTGTTTGTGTTATGGTATCCTCTGAAATTCTAAAAGAGAAACTTCCTATTAAATATTTCTCTCCATTGAAGGAAAATGCAAATTGCTTTGTAACCTCTTCATTATTTCCATTGAATTTCTCTAGAAAAGACAACCAGTTTTTTTCCCTTAAAATCGTGACGCAGTCTTCATGATATTGTGAACTATCAAATTTTTTGGGCTCTGTTCTATTGGTCATTTTGTTAAAAATCTCTGTTCTAACCCTTTTGCTTATGCTTAACAATTTAATCAGGGGTTTTCAATTTGTTACCTCTTTTCCTGCGTTCCACTGAGCTGACCTAGTAACACCCTCGATTCTCAAGGTGTCCTTCTTCAATTGCTTGAGTGAGAGACCTGGTTAACGTCCTCGATTTATGGGCAGAAGTAAAAACTCGTGGTAAGCATGTCTGCTATTCTCTCCCTTTTATCACTTACTATCTCGGCCCTATTTGAGAAACTCAGAGTCTGAACACTAACACGGAAACGCACTTTATGAACTCAGAGTTTTATAAAATGAAAACTTAACAGTCGACCTTCATCCAATTTCTATGGTGTAATGCAGAGGTGGAAGGCGCATTCACATCATGAGTATAGAGCAGTATTGATTTACATAGGTATAATCATGAGAACACCATATAGAAATCTTATGATGATAACGAATATATATTTCATGAGTCGACTTGGGTCAAAAGAACACTTGTCTTTCCATTGAACGGACTTGTCCACTACTTGTTGGTACTTGGCCGATTTAAAAATGATGAGTTGATGACAAGGTTTGAAGAGTGGTGTATGAAAAGTTTTGAAGAGCGTAGTAGGAATATGGCAATAGGCTAAGGTGTGATAGGAAATGATAGCAGAGTGATAATGAGGTGAGTAGTTACGAATATTACAAGGGTGATGGGTATAGGGGTTTTTGAAATTGATAACAAGCAATCATAATTATCATTTTTAACACTAAAACAATTTAAGAATTTTAAATGTTAAAAATAAAAATTTCAACAATACATTACACTTGTTGGTTGACAAAATGTTGATTTGGCATGCACAGGTAGGACTGATCTTCACTGTCCAAAACAGGTCCCTTTGAAATGAAATTGAATGTAACAAATGAAATTGAATGTAACAGGTCCCTTTAAAATCTGAAGAACTCTGAAGAACCATGTTTGTGCAGCTTCTTTTATCCTTGGTGTTGATGTAGCCTTGATTGTAATTCTGATGATAAGCAACCTTTGAAAACTTTGTTGAAGTAGCCTGATGTATCTTGAATGTAGTCTTTAACAGGTCCCTCTGATATTGGTGATGTTGACAACAGGTCCCTCTGATTTTGGTAATGTTGACATAGTCTTCTGAACAGGTCCCACTGCATATTGCTTGAACAGGTCCCACTGATTAGAACAAAAACAACTCTTTTATTGAAATATTGAATTACTGAAACAAATTCCTTGAGGATTTAAAATTAGGAGATGAGATAGGAAAAACAAAATTTTGATTCTTCTCCCCCACTAAAGCTTTGACTTGTCCTCAAGTCATTATTGAAATGATGAAAAAAAGGAAACAAGTAGAACAAGGAATTCTTACCAACCAAATGAATGGTTTTCTAGTAAGAATTCGGGGTTAGAGTGTGCCAGAGTCTGGTTTTCACATCTAAACCATTATTATTATTATTAGATTTTTTATTTTTTATTTATTTATTCATTTTTTATTTTTTTTAAACAAAAATGAAATTGAATGAACTAAGGTAGAGATATCATAGTTGAAGGCTGCAATATCTCAACCTCCCTTTGCTAAGATACAGTTTGAATAAAATCCTCCTTGCTGATGGGCTTATGATAGAGTTTCAACCTATGTCCATTGACAAGAAAGGTGTTGCCTTCTCCATCAATTGTAGTAAGCTTAATGGATCCATTTTCATATACTTGAACTATTTCATATGGGCCCATCCAATGTGTTGTAAATTTGGCTTTATGATCTCTGAATTTAGAGTCAAAGAGTAAAGCCCAGTCTCCCTTTTTGAAATGTTTCCTTGTAATGTGTGCATCATGCCACTTCTTCCTTTGTTTCTGCATTAGGATTGTTGTCTCCTCTGCTTGCTGCCTCATTTCAACTAACTGGTTCAATTGCATAATTCTCTCTTTTTGTGCTTCATTGAGATCAATTCCTAAAGTTGCAGCCATCTTATAAGTATGTATTTGAAATTCAATAGGAAGCATTACCTCTTTTCCATACACCAAATGATATGGTGTAAATCCTGTAGTGTTTTTCCACGTGATTTTGTAAGCCCAAAGTGCATCTTTGAGCTTCTCCTCCCAATTCTTTCTGTTCATTGCTACTGTCTTAGTGATAATTCCTTCCAATGTTTTATTTATAGATTCCACCTGGCCATTGGCCTGTGGATGGTAAGGTGTACTTTTCCTGTGCTTGATTTTATATTTTTCTGTGATGTTTTGGACCAGCTTTGAAGTAAACTGAGTACCTTGATCTGTCACTATCTCCCTTGGTACTCCATACCTTACAGAAATTTCTTCAAAAAGGAAGTTTACCACTATTTGTTCAGTTTCCTGGACTAGTGCTTTTGCTTCAACCCATTTGGTCACGTAATCAGTACATACTAGGATGTACTTTTTGCCTTTGGAAGTTGGATTGATGGGTCCTACAAAATCTAGAACCCATTTTTCAAATGGCTCAAAATGTCCTTGACGCTGAAGTGGCATTTCATCTGTAGCTGTTGGTCTGCCCATTCTTTGACAGCTATCACAACTTTTCACATACTTCTTGGAATCCTTAAAAATAGATGGCCAATAGTATCCAAGACTGAGAATCTTGAATGCTATTCTTTTGGCTGCAAAATGCCCACCACACGGTTCATCATGGCAAGATTTTAAAATATCAATTATTTCATCATTTCTCACACATCGTCTAATAATCATATCATAACCGGTGTAAAATAAATCTCCATGAACCCATGAATATCTAGCACTTTGGTTTATCAACCTCTTCTTTTCCTTTGAAGTAAAATATGGAGGTGTTTTTCCTGTGGACAAATAATTGGCTAAGTCAGCATACCAAGGATTCACTATTGAAATTGCAAATAAATTTTCATCTAGAAAAGAATCTTCA
>APFE031729311.1:0-32060 GCA_000404065.3 Pinus taeda | reverse complement strand
GGGTAAGTTGGTACATCAACTTCCCGGGGTCATAACTTTAGCATATGATCTCCATTTGATGCGTACAATAGCTCATTAGAAAGATCTATTCGAGCATTATCATTGTTGGAATGGCCAACATCGGTCCATTGCATGGACCCATGTTGCCTCCGGATTCCCCAAAAAACATCGTTTAGGGCCTCAAAAACGGCTCCGGAAGTTCAGGACCCGAAAAACTGCTAAAAATAGTAAGTTGTGCTACAATTAAGGAAACTGAAAAATTGAAAGAGATAGTTGTGGGGGTCCAAATGGGATAGGTGGGTGGCCACCAACATCCACCTGGATCATCTTGCTGATCCTCCTCCTTCCTCAACCATTTTGATAGATTCCTCTGTTGATTTAATTCCTTGTTCAGTGTCACCTGTTTCAAAGAGAAGTTGTTCTAGTGAATTTCTCCTTGAAATTTTTCAAAATCAATAGGTTCAAGGAGAGATTGTTGAGTTATTTTACTACTTTCTATTTTTATAGAGGATTCAGGGAGATGTTTCTTCTGTGATTCGTGTGCCAATAGGATTTGTCTCTCAATGAGTGTGAGTCTTTGCCCTGATTTCTGTTTATCCTCTAATTTTTGTATGGTGACTTTCTCAGCTGGTGTTGTGTGTTCAACTTTTCCTAAAGGGTCTGCTCCTGGTGGTAGGTTATTTTTTGGATGGGGGGTTTTTATGAATCTACCTTTATCCTCTCTAGGTCTAGACATAAGCAAACATGACTTCTAAAATGATGAATTAAAATTAAATCTATGTTTTTGTTTGTTTGTTTGTTTTTTTTTTTTTTTTTTTTTAGAAATCCTCTAGCTGCGCCTCCCCGACAACGGCACCAAAATGTAGTGACCAATCCAGGGGTCTAGATTAGACTAAATTTAATGTTAACCAGGTAGGTAAACTTAGAGGCACGTGTCTAAATTTATAGACCTAAAAGGATCTCATCTACCTAAATAAGTGTCTACTCTGACAGGCTACAACACTCTTTTACAAGAGATTGGAATATGTTTCCTTTCACAATTTGAACACCTATATCCTCTAATTTAATTAGTTGCTCTAAAACATAGTGTTACTAGTTAGAGTTCTTAATCCTCTTACAAGGATATAATTCTCAAAGACTCTTTCCAGATAACACACTAAGCATACTAGAAATCAAATTCATGCAAACCAAAAACTATTTTAAGCATACCAAAACTCAAAAACAGAGTCCATAGAAATACTTTAAAATTCAATGTTCAATTAACCTTTTACAAGATCTTGTTCAATAATTTAGCAATTGAATTTTCAAGCTATCGCCATGAATCATACAATAGTACTTTCAAGGACTTATAAGCGAATTAATAAACTCACAAGCAATGAAATGATATCAAAAGTTATTCAGATCCGAAGTCTAAATGCTATGAAAATGAAACGAAAGTATACCAATCTTCACGTAGGGCCCGTCCACGCGTTGATGGCACACTTAGAAAACTTCAAATGATGAAAACGTTAGCACATAAACACTAGAATTGATGCAACGTTGCATGTGATTAAGTTCTGGAAATTAATTACATGCAAAACAGAGTTCTGGAATACAATATGCAGTCTTCCATTTGCTCACGTCTATATCCTTTCTTCACTAGCATTCCTTAAAATTTACAATCGAATGTACATACATTATCACTACAGATGTTTATGCTTTTGCAAAAAAGGCTATTTTTATTTTTTCTAATCCTAACTGATTTCTAAAACAAAATGAAATCAGTTTAGGTAACTTTAGCTTTTTGCTATTTTTACGACCAAAAAGACTGGGTTTGACCAGCATTGACCATGTATCCAGGAGCTCCAGATTCGATGTTGAATATATTCTCCACCATGTATGTAGATCCTAGATCACGTCCTTATCCTTTGTTTCGATTTTCCTACCATGCCACGTGTCACAACATAAACCAATTACAGGAAGTCATGACATCCCGTAATTTTGTTGAAAATTTCCAATTTTTAACATAAAAATCCATAAATTAAATTTAATGTAAAATAACAATCTATAACGCTTCATTAATAAATTTCAATGGACTATGAGGGGTTTATGGAAGAAAATGATAGATAAATGATGGATTTTTAGAAGAAAAGAATGGCAATAAAATAGTACCAACACACTCATTAACCTCTGATCTAACTGCACAAACTTGAAGGAGATAAATCCTCATCATGGATGAGCTTCCTTTATAGGAAAAATATTCATCCAACTGATAATACATTGTCCCTTCTCTGATCTCAACTGGGTCTCTGTCTAAACTGACATGCATGAGTTATCCATGAGTGAATACTTAGTTATCTGAAATACAGTAGTTACATTCACGCAAGCATTAACTAACTGAACTCTCATTAATTTAACAAACTGTTAAATTAATCTAATTGGACTTGACTCAGTTAACTGAGCCAACTAATTACAACTCATCCTTATCTCTTTAACTGATTGGTAAATTCCTCAATTAATAGATAAATTGTTGCATGTCCTCCCACATAGACTTCAAGTTTGATTTTCCTTAACTAATTAACTCAAGATGAATTAATTAATTAATTTACAAATTGTTGTTAATATCAAATTCGAATTTTACTTCCTATTTTTAGTCCAGGGACTAACTAAAATAGGAATCCATACTGCGTTGCTAAAAATAGAACTTTTATTTTTAGCACTTCCATTTTTCATTCCATGTTGCCCAATCCAGCACTGATGCCCAAACTGCTATTTTAGCAGTGCTATTTTTAGCACTTCTATTTTTAGCAATTTCTTGTTGCCAATTTTCAACAAGCCTCACATGTTGTTTAGGTTGACATCAATTCCAAAGGGGGAGTTTGTTGGCATTGTAGTATTGGAATTGATGTCAACATGGTTATGATGCTTCTAGTTGAGTTGACATTGGGTTGACTGCATTGGCATTAATGTCAAAAGTATGATGTTACTCATGTTGGTTTGTGTTGGCATGTGTTGGTATTTATGTTGTTCAGATGATGGCATCGATGGAGCTTGATGGTAGAATGATGGTCTTAGAGGAGTTGGCATGTGCATTAAAAGACATGTAATGATCATTTGTTTTATGTTGCAAGATAGTTGGATGGTGCTTATACAAGTAGAGGATGTTGCTACAAGTTGATCATACATATCTACATGTGATAGAGATGGTTCATGGCACACTAGTTGAGTTGTCATCTAGGTATTCATTAGGTCTTCATGTCTATGCCTATGAGAATGATTTATTGTAGTGATGTGATGGCTTGATGATGGTGCTACAGAGGTGTTTGCAGGTATGTTCATATGTGTTGTAGCTATGGAGATGATTTTTGGAGAATGGAGGACTTGTTGGCACTCCTACCAACCTTGTTTATTGACCCTTTTAGGTAAACTTGGAAGTGACACTTGGGAAACATGATTGATCCACTTGCATATGTGTCAGAGGTTATGTTAGAGGTTTGGAGGCTTGCACAAGAGCTGGAGAAGATGACCCACAAATGGCAGAGGTTCAAAGCTGAGGGGTTATGGTTTTCACCTATACTTTGCCCCAATCACTCCCTTATAGGCTAATGAGAGCGACTGAAAAGTCCTAGTCACACTGAGGCAGGTCTGTGAAAGCAAATAAAGCTTCTTATCGATTTCAGCTAGTTTCAAGCATGCGACCGATACATTTCATGGGATTTTCTCTGCATTCCTCGCATTTTTCAGAAGGAAATTGTCAAAGAAATTCATGGAGGCTTCTAGAATTAGTGAAAAAGCTCGCAAATGGTTTGAAAAGGTCCTCTCATGATTTGAAATCATTTAGTGCATAAGTTGTGGTGTTAGTGGATTTATATGGTCCAATTTATGCACCTTTGATCCCAACCCCAATCTTAATTTCACCCTACATGTTTTATATTCTTTTCTTGTGAGATTTTTGGTGGTTGATTGTGAGTTGATGATGTATGTATGTGAGTGAAGGTATCAGAGAAGGAGATTATGCTTCAGACCTTGATTAGAGCCTAGATGTTTTAGTCTATGAGTGTTATTGACTAAATAGTGAGCAGATATGGAGCATGGTTCAGACATGAGATACCTAATGATTCCAAGAAGAGGTAGTGTTAAGAGACACCATTATATTACCTAAGCATAAGTTATCATATCTAAATACGTGACCAACATATAAAAGCACATTATTCATTTTTCATGTTAGACTTATCCATAGGGACATCCTTTTATGGCACCAGGGTGTAGCCCATTTTTTAAGTGAGGAATATATGGTCCACATACCATAGCAAGAGTTCTTAATGGATTCCTTGAAATCTACCTTGTTATGTTTATTGATCAACTATTGTAACTAACCCAACCAATAAGTCAAATACCTATTTGACTACTCAACTAACTACCTTAGTAGACTATCAATCATTGACCAATTGTCTCAAAAAGACCTAGAGGTGTGATGAATGTACATAGCTTATTGTTCCAACAACATTGTGATAAGGTTTTTTGACATATAACACCATTTTTATTGGTAGTTTGTGACAATAGGAATAATTAATTTCCCCATTTCATGTATTGTAACCATTTTTATTATAGATCTCAACTAACTACAATTTCAATCAATTATATGATGCAGATTTGTAGTGAATATCCTCAAGAGTGTGTCATTTGATATTGCACCACCATTTCTATGGAGGGGGGATAAATGGTTGATGTAGAAATTCCATTATTATTTATGTGGACAAATATATTGGAAATATATGAGTGGTTTATGTTTTTAATGTCACACAACAATTAGAGTGATTGCAAGTCATATTTGAACCTATGTCCCTCTAATTGGAGACTATATTTTGAAATATGGAAAGTGTATGATGATCCTCACTCATTGATCATTCAAGAACCAACAATTCCTCAATAATTTAGAGTTAGTTTAAATGTTGCAGTAATAATTCCAATAAGTGTTGCACATAATGTTTTCATTGATTACAACAATTGTCATTGATGTCAAAGGGGATGCCTAAGGAAGTAGTAGCATCATTCATGGATCAAAGGAAGTAGTATGATAGTTGCATATCCTACATTATCTCTAATGAATATATGGATGGTATGGTTGGATAGCCATCTCCAAGACCTTTCCAACGATACATTACACTATTAAAAAAACCTCTCAGATGAGAAGTTATGGACATTTGAAGATAAGAATTAGTGAAGGACCTAAACCATGGGGAAAAACCCACAATCACCAAAAAATTTAAATAGTGTGTGTCTTCTAGGTGGATCTATGGGTCAGAGACCTAATCTACGACAAAGAGCAGCCCACTTGCATGAAATTTAATAGCATTAAATTTCGAGCATGTTTGCTTAGATTGGATGGATCTGAAGGCTAGATGAGATATTGAACAACAAATGACTTATCAAGTTGTCCAAAGTTTAACCAGGGTCGTTGACCTATGTTGGGCCTCGATTTTGATGAATTTTACACACCTTTTTTACCTTTTGATCACATATATTTTTACCTAGTTTTTATAGGCATTATCACTATTGTGTGCATTCTTGGGATAATTATCTTAAATTGAAGCATGATAAGCTAATTGTTTATTATTTAACATATTCCCTTTGTTTCAATAATATTTACATCAAAATTTTATTAATGATGTTTTTTTGTGTTATTTTAATTTCTCCTAGGTTCTCAAGAAGGCACACGAAACTTTGATTAAAGACTTGGTCAAATTTCTTCTATATACATACATCAACAATTGATTGTTAAGTGCACCAAATTTTTGGCATGATCTTGTATCAGCAATATAGTTCGTACACCTATTTATAGTTTGACATATTGGCACACTTCCAGGAGAAAATAGATAACATGGTTTTTCCCACAGTGATGATTTCATGCTCCTGCATGAATCAAAATGCACCCAGGTCACACGTGTGGATCTCTAGTGTTGATTTATCTTAGGGATACATTGTTCTATGATGAAGATAATTGCATTTATGAACTTTTGATCAAATTCACATTACTTTTTTTCCATGTAACATTCACCCTTATCATATCATCATTAGAAATTATGTAGAGATAACAATAAACATCAATAATGCAGTGGAACAATAAAGAATAGTAGAATAAAATCATACACAATAGAGACAATGGGATTTAGGTCAAAGACTGAGGAAAAAACCTGAAAACCCAACCAAATTAGTCTTCTATTAGATATTCATCAATTCTTCAGCTAAGATACAAAGTACATCGAGACACATCAAACATATTAGGCCACATAGGGCCAATCAGGGATCATACATGATCCTTATATGTCAAACTACATCAATCCAATTATATTACTGCCTTGTGAGCTGCCATACATCCACGACACTGTCCTGCATTACTATCATCACTGCCATCTCACTACTATAAAAGTCACTACCATGTCCTTGTATTTCAAGAACAATTAGAGATGTTGCCTTGTCATCCATTAGGGTTACTGCCATATACTTGATTATTGTAGGGATGCAATTATACCAAAAATACTCCATGCATTAAGGTTACCATTTTCATAAGAATATCACTAACATATAGAAAACATTTTCATGACTCTAGTTACTATAATATAGATATACATCAAAGTCTCACAGTCATTTAAATTACTATCTCATGTGAAAGGAAATTACACAAAGTATGGTGTTAGTTGAACTTGCCATAGAGCATATTACGATCCATACCATACAAACATTATATACCATTGAAGCGAGCCTTACCCTGGAGACATTATGAACCAGTGATATGAGCCATACAATCATTACATGCCAAATAGAATGTGATCTTCATGACAATGAACCACAGTAGAAGATATGCAACCATAACTAATATGTGCCATCAAGATATTCTATGAGCCATTATAGAGAACGATGCATAGATATATAATGTATAGTGATACGATGCACTGAACCATATTTTTGATGATACATAGAGTATATAGAGATGCTCAGAATATAGATACGATGCTACAAGAATGGATGTGAACCATGACTAGTATCTAAGCCATAAAATCGACCCATGTGTGGTACATGAATGACAATGCAAGTCATTGTGTAATGAGAAGATGCCACTATGAGATGTGATGCCTTTGAGTATTGTGATGATGCCACTGCGTGATGTCCTTCCTTTATGCAGTGTGATGACGCCACTCTCTGATATAATCCCTTTATGTAGAGCAATGATTTCACTCTGTGATGCAATCCCTTTATGCAGTGTGATGATGCCACTTTGTGATATGATCCCTTTATGGAGTGCGTAGTGTTACCTCATAGAGACATGAGTGATGTATAATACGAGCCAAAGTATATCAAAATATAAATATGATTCCAAAGAGATATGTATAGTTGAGTGAGCCTCCAATATGAACATAGAATGTAATCCCATAAATGCAATCCCAGAAATGTGATCCCACAGAACTATAATTGAACCTTAAAGATACAATAGATATGTGATATCTTGTGAATATAATGACCCATACAATATTCTTATATATTCATTCAGTGGTGGAACTGATCCTTTAATAGTGGATCTGACTTAGGGTTTAGTAGGGAATAACTTAAATTTGAATTTAGCTCAAAATAATATTTTATTTCTCTTTGATAATTGCTTGCCCAAATTAAATTTTTCATGTCCACACATTAATAAATAATATTTACCTTTGACCAATTTGAATTATTATTTGGGTATTTTGATGGGGTAGATGGGTTCCAATGGAAAATTCATCCCAAAGCTACCCAAATTTTAACATTGCATCTCAGCTAGGGATGAATTTCCATCTGCATTATAAGTCTCATCTTGGATGTACAAAACTCCTGCCTCATGTATCATCTCATAGAAGAAGAATAATCCACAATCAATGATAGGGGATATCTATAAGATCCTCCAAACCCTATAAGTCTCTAGGTTAGGTTCCTTGACCTTCATCTCCGCTACATCAACAAGATAACCATGTTCTCATATCTCATCTCAACTTGTCACTCCTTTTATTATCAGCTTAATAATGATTTCTTTATCTAAAGAAGAAGAATCATCATAGGGGAGCTCCAATTATCATCCTATATCTATGAACAACAGGGGAGATTAATCTACCACCCTATATATTTTATCAGATAATAGGTAGGATACCACTTATTGTGAAGGTAAGGATCATTGTCTAACCTATTTTATGTTGATCTTCCCATCTTGACCCTTAAGAGTCATAGGTAGAACAATTTCATCCCATCACTTGATCAAGATACCACTTACCATAAATGGTAAGGATCACAGTCTATCTCAAGTCTTCTCAACCCATTAGCTAGACGGGGAGGAACAATCCCAACAAGCCCATATTATAGGTAGGATTCCAACTGAGGTATTCTTTGTCATGATCAATGAGTGACAATAGGCAAGATATGACTTACCGTGGAAGGCAAGGATCATAGCCTATCCTATATTTAGACAATGGGTGGGATATCACTTACTGTGAAGGTAAGGATCACATAATATCCTATTGTCCATAATTCCTTCAACGACAAGATATCTTTGGCTCAATTCCTCCCCCTATGAGCTCAAACAGTGGGTAAGACCATAGATTAGTGTCCTCGATCAAATCGGACCCTTACTTAGAAGGGTCACATCCATTAGTCCAAGAAACTCTCTGAAGACCAATAACTTCCCTTTCAGAAAATTCTTGGTAAGAATGTATGTTATCTTCTCATCTATGGAAACCTCACTGCTCCTATTCCACAACAAATCAATTTTTGAGCCTCACTACTCCCTTTGCACCATATCTCTAATCTCAAAATGATTATACCAATCATAAAACACAGGATTCTCTAAAAGTTGGATCCCACTTGTATTACTAAAGTATATCACAGTCATGTCTAACACATTCTGAAACAAATCTCTAATTAGCTTTCCAAATTACACTACCTCACAACTAACCTTGCTAGCAACAATTTTCCCTTCCTCATCCATACTCAAATATTTTGTTTCCGGCTCATCCAATAAATAATGGTAGATCCCAAGATAAAACAAAATCCTAATGTGCTCTTCCTATCAACAACATTTCCAGACTAAGTCAACATCGATGTATTAATCAAGTTTCTGGCAGTGTGTCTCAGTCCATGATTAATAATTTCAAGTAGATATCTCAGCACTTATTTAGCAGCAACCTAATATACATGACCAAACTCTATCTAGCTCAGATTACATAATGCAAAGAAATGATCCATTTGACTATCATCTTATCATGGAATTTACCAAAACTTGAATTCCAAGTCCCATACTTCCATAGTCAAGGAAGGTCTCATCATATCTCTGACAGATTTTGACTCGAGGTTAGAGATAAATTCCCTCTAACACTGGATGATGAGATGATCTGCTTCAGCCAAAAAATAAGTTCTTATATAAAACCAAAAACACATGCATACCTTCAATATCCTTGAAGTGAGGTAGGATCCACGTCATTGTTTCCAGCTGCAAAAAGGATTTCTATCAAACCACTTTATCCAAGCCTTGAGGCTTGCTTGAGACTAAAGTCATCGATTCATAGGGAATCCACACTTTATTGTCATATTGTCATCACTGACATGTCATATCACTACTCATATGTGGAACTTACAATATTCTTCTTTATCTGGGATAATTCTCAAAGCAACATCCTTACTTATGCTTATTCTGCCTAGCTAGCATCCATCATTGTAGCTCCCTCTATCACAAAAGCATTACCATTCATCACCAGCTCTTTCTTTACATGTCACTCCAAGGTTTTAGGTCTTATTCAACATCTTACGCTACTCTGATCAAGAGGCTACTCTACTTCTTGCTCAATGCTGCCATAGATGGATTTGATCCTTACATCTGATTGAAGTACATGTTGATCCCAGAACAAGAACAAAAGTAATATCAACAAGAGAAATAATATGTACAGAGTACCTAATGGAGAGGAAAGACTTTGAGTAAACCATTCCTCCTTTTCAAAAGACTCCATCAATTTCACTTTGAACTAATTCATATTATCTTCAGTTGCATGCTTCATCTGGGAGGCACTATTATCTTTATTTTCTAGATGTGAGAGGGGAACCTTCAATCTCCTACAACAACTCCCTCTTAGACTTATATCTTCCTACTTTCTTCTTTATTTTGGAATCCTTCATGAAGGACCTGCTTCCTAGGTCACCACTTCATTCAATAAGTCAAGGAAGGAAACATGTGTTATCCAAGCTCTTTCTCAAGAAGAGTAAACAATAATCTAGGGAGATTAAGTAATCTAAACAAAAAGGCATAACAAGCAAGGAAATAGCATAAGTATAGAAGCACTTATCTTTTAATGAGGATAGTGGGAAGATATCAAATCCCTCTAGATCTTGCCTCCCTCTTATCCATGAGGGATCAAGATCCATCAAACATGTAAGAGTATCTTCAAGGAAGAAATGATTTTTCTTAAGCACCACATTGTCTTCTCAACTAATCAAGATATGGAAATTAATCCCAACTATCCATGTACAAGATGACCATTCGATCTTCATAGCATCATCTCCACATTATAGGTATCCAAGTGTAAACTAGATAATGATCTCAATCATCGAAACCCTGATCATCATAGAGTGGGTTGGTTGATCCAACCATGCCATGTCGTCACATGGGTAATCACACTAAAAACTAGGCTACCAAAATATGATAGAAGGACTTTCAAGATGCTACAAGATACCAAGGGTCATACAATCAAAGGCTCACATAGGGTTTATTCAACCTTTCAAGAAGATATTGCATCATCCATGCTACAAGGCCTCACCTAGGGTTTCTCTCAAACACTAACCTTCACTTGTAGGAACAAGGAATCCTAGGGTTTCCTTCGAACCCTAGCATTCTTTTAGGTATTTTCCATCTTCATCCCTTTCAGTCTGCTTGATCCATCATGGGTGTCTTCATGGGGGTGATATTCAATTAGTTTTCTTCATCCCAGCTCTAAACCATGTTAATTTATCTTAGGGATACAATGTTCTTTCCTGAAGATCATTGCATTTACAAACTTTTCATAAAACTCACATTATTTTTTTTCCATATAACATTCACCCCATATCATATCATTATTAGAAATTATGTAGAGAGAATAATAAACGTCAATAATGTAGCAGAACAATAAAGAACAATAGAAGAAAATCATACACAATAGAGACATCGGGATTTAGGTCAGAGACCAAGGAAAAACCTCACAAGGGGGAAAACCCAACCAAATTATTCTTCTATCAGATATTCATCAATTGTTCAGTTGAGATACAAAGTACAATACAACACATCAAACATATTAGGCCACATAGGGCCAACCAGGGATCATGCATGATCGTCATATCTCAAACTAAATCAATTCAAGTATATTATTGCCTCATGAGCTACCATACATCCCTGACATTGTCATGCATTATTATCATCACTATCACCCCACTGCTATCAAAGTCACTGCCATATCCCTGTCTTTCAAGAACAATCAGTGATGTTGCCATGTCATCCATTAGGGTTACTTCCATATACTTGATTACTGCAGGGACACAATTATACCAAAAACATGCATTAAGGCTACCATTGTCATACGAATATCACTTATAGCCAGATATCACTGACTTAAAGAAAAAAAAATCATGTCTCTAGTTTTTGTAACATGCATATACATCAGAATCTCATAATCATTTAGATTATTGTCTCATGTCAAAGGAAATTACACAAAGTATGGTTCTAGTTGAAATTTCCACGACGTATAGTGTGATCCATGCCATATAAACATTATAGACCATTGAAGTGAGCCTTACCTTGGAGACATTACGAATTAGTGACATGAGCCATATAGTGATTATGTGCCACAGGGAATGTGATCTTCATGAAAGCGAACCACAAAAAAACATATGCAAACCATAACCAATCATCTCCATCAAGATAATGTATGAGCCACTATAGAGAATGATGCATAGATATATTATGTACAGCCATACGATGCATTGAACCATAGATGTGATGCTACATAGAGCATACAGAAATGCTAAGAGTATATATACGATGCTACAAGAATGGATATGAATCATGACCAGTGTCATAGCCATAAAATCAACCCATGCGAGCTACAGGAATGAAAATGCAAGTCATTGTGTAATGAGAAGATGTCACTACGACATGTGATTATTTTATGTAGTGTGATGAAGCCAATTTGTGATACGATCCCTTTATGCAGTGCATGATGCCACTCTGTGATATAATCCATGTATGCAGTGTGATGGTGCCACTTTGTGTTACAAAAGCTTTATGCAGTGTGCAGTGTCACCTCACAGAGACATGGCTCATATCTAATATGAGCCAAAGTATATCAAATATGATGACGTATAGATATGTGTAATTGAGTGATCCTCTAATATTGACATAGAATGAAATCCTAGAAATAGGATCCCACAGAACTATAACTGAACCTTAAAGATACAATAGATCTGCAAGAATTTGCACATATAATGAGCCATACAATATTCTTATATATTCATTCGGTGGTGGAAGTGATCCTTTAATAATTAGCTGACCTAGGGTTTAGGAGGGAAATACTTTAATTCTAATTTACCTCAAAATAATACTTTATTTCTCTTTAATAATTGTGTGCCCAAATTAAATTTGTCATGCGCACATATTAATAAATAATATTTACCTTTAACTAATTCAACTTCTTCTTTGGGGATTTCAATGGGTAGATGGGTTCCTATGGGAAATCCATCCTGAAGTTGCTTAAATTTCAACATCTAGAAGTTAATTAAGGCTTTTACCCCAAATTCGCAACAGTTTTCAAACCGATTTGCATGTAGATGAGGGTGAATCTAAAAATTTTGGGGCATGGGTTTTGTTTCCATTATGGAAAATTAAGTAATATGTGGGAAATTTTTGAAAATTCACCATGATTTGGAAGATACAAAAGGTTTTTTTTAGGCATATACCTTAAAAAAGTACAATTTTCCATATTTCTAAAATCACGCCTAGATTTGAAGAAAATGAAAAATCGGCATAAGGAACTATTCTCTAACTTTTTGTATGGTTGTTGCATCCTATGCTAAGTTTTTCTGTGTCATCTCAAGTTGTTACAGCACATTTTTTTAATGCAAACTGTATAAAAATAAGAGCCACGGCTTATTGTAAAAGGTAGACAGGGGAGGGTTGAAATAATTGTTGTCAAAGTGTTGGGCTCTTCCATAGCGTAGACTTGAACCTTGGGGTCAATCTCTATTTTGTATAGGTATTCTAAGCTTTTTTTTCCATGTTGTAAAATATTGCACAACACATTAATAAACTCATGCCAAGTTCTATGCTTTAATTTTATGTGTTTAATTGCATCTTTGTGATTTAATTCTTATAAGAGGCACAAGCTGGTTTGATGGACCCATAATCCAGCTCACTGTACTCCTCCCTATGTATTCATATCTTACTATTTGGTGTGCTAATTAGTAGTTTCGCTTTTAGAACTGATGGTTTATTGTGTGCCAATAGAATAGAGGTTACATACTCTACATTTTTGAAATAAATTCTCTATTCTATGTCTGGTTTACATTTATACATGGAGTTCTAGATATCCTTATCATAAGAACAGTATGCTAGTGATATGAATGTTTCACATGTTGCTATAATCAAATACTAAATAGATATTAATTGCGAATAGCGAGCAAGTTTCCTTTATGCGCACTATAATTAGTTGCATACCCTGTTTTAGGATTTTTCTTTGGATTTCAATCTTGAATCAAGACCTATAAAGTTTTATTGGTTGGTAATATAAATTATAGTAGGTCCATTATGATCTAAGAGCCCTTTGTTGAATTAAATGCATCATATATGGTGTGACTTCAAAGGAATTAAAACAATTTTCTAGATCTACCCATACTTTCACACTAAAACAGAACGTATCCATATAATGTTTTCTTGGTTTACAAAGACTTGTAGGATTCATGACAATGGTGTTTTAACAAAAAAATTGTGTTTCCCTAGATCAGAACTTGTCTCACAAGAATGTAAGTTCAGGTATTATTTTATATAATTTGATCCTCCATAATTTGAAGAGCATATTTGAAACTTATCCAGATTTTTGTATACTTGTAGAATTGATCATGAAAGGGGTGTAATCTATGTTCATTTGTGTTATTTCTAGGTCCACTATTGTGCATTAATACAGAGTGTACATACTTGTTTGCATGGAAAGATTTAATTGTTTAATAATAATGTTTTCATATGTTGCTTTGGGTCTTTCAAATAAGAACTCCTTTCATAAGATTCATTATTAATTTTTTAGTCTTGTATCTTTTAAAAGTTACCAAGAATTATTTTTGATACTATTTCTAGAACTGCTAGGAAGTGAGATTATGAAGACTTTAAGTTTGCACTAGGTTTGGAAGAAATATAATTTTATGAGATTGTTTGATTGGAAATATCATAGGAATATTTGGGATTTCTTTTGATTTCACACGGAGACAGTTTGCGCTAGAACCAAATGTAGAATCATAATAACCCTACAAATTGTGCATTGAGTGTGGTAGGGTTAATTTTATAGTAGGTGGATTGTCTAGGATTTCAATTGCCTTGCTCCTTGATTTATTCAAGACAATATTTACATTTTCTTAAGAAATTTCTCAGGTTTCCAGATTGATCAATAGCTAGGGTTTTCTATTTAATTAAGGTTTACTCTTTAATTATGTTTAGTTAGGGTTTTGCTTTTCAATTGCCAGTAATTAGGGTTTTGCATTTGAATTTCCAAATAGTTATGGTTTTCTCTTCAATTAGGGTTTTTTTCAATGGTTGATAGTTTAAGTTTACTTACCATTGTTGATAGAGTGTAGGATCATTGTTTGTAGTAGCTAGTGTTTTTCTTCTAATGAATGCCTTTGATTGCAAGAATGACTATTGTTTGCAAGAATTTGAAGGACTGACTAGATTGAACATATTAGGGTTTTGTTTTGTTGGTCCCCTAAGTCTTTCTCTGGCCTTTTTAGTGTTACACCTTGAAGTTCACAAACCCTAGATTTAAAATTAAATGTTGGTAATTTAATCCACCATATACTACACCCAACAGTTTTGTGTCATTGTTAGGGAGGCGCTTAGGGGTTTGACCTTAGTGACCTGTTGAATTTGGTTTGCTTCTTCACCTAGTATTTCTTGCAAGTTTTTATTTCTTTCCTACACATTTTGTTTATATTCTTAAAAGGATTTAAATTTTAGAGTGTTATAAGAACCCCCCCATATAATCATCGATATGGTGATAGAATATACCAGCAATCTTGTTGAAGATGAAAGAATGGTATTTCAGGAATTCAAGGATAATAATTAATGCTTCTGCTAAGATATTAAAATCACCTAATGGCGAACTCACGAGTGAAAAAAATTGATATTTTTCTTGAAAATGTTAAAAATAGTATCATTATCTGTTTTTCTTCATTATTAGATGAATTGCAGGAAGAACACAAGCAACCTAAAATTGAAAAGCCATTGTTGATATTTTTCTCCAACTATAGGAAGAAACACTTCCTCGGAGAGTGTCCACTTAGCATCCTGAAAGATTTCATAAATTGTTAGGAGGCTCATTTAATAGAGCATTTCCCATCATTGCTAAGATTACTAGAAGTATTTAGGAATCAAGTAAGGAATCAAATTGACCACCAAGTATAACTTAAAACCCATCATCATTTAATACTTAGACTAATGCTTATTATTCTCAGTAGGTTCCTCAGCAAACTTGTAATATTATAGTTACATGTAAAACCTTTAGTCCTCCTATGATTGAATACCCTACCTTTTAGCCATATTGGCCCTCTCCCTAGCCCTCTTCCTCAAGACAGATATCCCCATGGCCTCAGGGATGGTTTGGAGCTTCCTCTCTAGGAAATTTCCCATGAAAACTCGATTTCCTAAGAAACAACAACCGCAATTTTCATCCAACACACCATCAATTAAACCCTCTCTATGGTCTCATTTACCTATGAAACCAAACTCTAATCCAAACCCTAGACCTAACCATAATCCATAGCCTAATCCAAACTCCAAAATTAATCCATACCCTAAACCAAACCCTTTTCCAAACCCTAGCCCAAACCCTAGTCAAAACCCTAACTCAAACCCTAATCCAAACCCTAGTCCAAACAAATAGGTTTCCCATCAATTTAGAACACATTTTTTTCCTCCTTATTCCCCTATTGAATGCAATGTAATATCTTCTATATCAGGGAAGGGAGTGAATTTTAGAACTAACCCTATTACCACAGAACATTTACCCTAGGAAGAAGTTCTAATCCAAAGACCATTAGAGGAGAAATATATAATTAAAATTTGCTTTGAACCTATTGTTGAAGCTCATCAAGAGAAAAACCCTAGAATTTTACTTAACCATCCTTGCCAATTTGAGGAACAAACATTGGAGCTCGAGATTGAGGAGTTTATTTCTTGTATTTCATCATATCCCTTAAGCCTCCAAGAGAGTGCTCATTAAGTTGTGGAAGACTTGCATAATATACCAAAGGGGTGCATGCCAACAATTTTTAATGAGTTGAAGAATCATGCCTATGTGGATCCCATTGAATCTTGGTTTCAAATGATCATCGCCACACCTCATCCCCTCATCATTCAACATCTCTTGGTACCATATAATTTAAAACAATTGGTTTCTTATACACCGGTATATGTTGAAGCTTACTTTTTGAATTTGAGTATCAATATATTTATCATTTTGTTACGCACATGGCTACATTAGAATTACTCCTACACTTGAAGAATATCTTCCTCTCTCTAAACTAGGATAGGGTAGTGTATAAGCAATAAACCGGATTCTGTATGAAAATAAAACAGTTACAGAATCATTGTTGAAACTGCAATTCCCTAAGGCATAGTTATTGAAATTTATGTTACACACTCCTATGGTAAGTCTTGTTAGAAGAAATTAACTCTTAATGCCTCATTCTTTTGTAAAGTGACTTTGATTCTTGATTAGATGGTTTTTTTTCCATGGTCGATATCACCCATTGGATCACCCAGGGGGATTTTTCATTGTTATGTTTGATATTTCCTATTCATAAGCCTAAAACACTACTCCTGGCCTATTCACTCTAACAAACTATCATCCAAGAAGTATTTTCAAGTTTCTCTTAGAAGGCATTGTTGAAAATCCTCCTATGGCAGAACACAACTATAAAAATTTAATAGGATTTCATGAGAACCCTAGCATGATTCACTCGAGAGACATTTCCATCATTATCTGAGATGCTTTATTATACATTGCATAGTTAATATTCAAGGTTATTTTGGATGATGTTTCCTTGGGATAAATATAAATAATAAGTTATGTACCTGGAAAATCTAACATACTCTCATACCACCCACCTTCCTTACACTCTAAAAGTTTCCAATGAGTAGTATACATTATTTCAAATATTTTGAGTGATATATAATAATAATAAAAGGGAAGTACAAGAAAACCTATTTGGGTATTGAACAAGACTGCTGGTAGTGGGGCTATGCTTGTATGGTACCAAGGCAAACCCGTTGGGGTACTAAACAAGTATGTTGGCGGAGAGGCTATGCTAAGTAAAAGAGATGGAGAACACACATTAGCACACTTAAAACAAAGACCTTGGGTTACATTTAGAATAAATTATCATTAAAATTGAAGCTAGGAAATGAACTTCCTATCTCTTAGAAAATGGCATTAAGATTCTTCAGATATTATGCTTCAAAGATCTATCTTTCAGAAATAAGAAGGTTTTCATGGAAGTGGGACCCTTAGTGCAAGTGGTTCACTTTTCCTGAACAAAAGGAGCTTCAGTTATACACTTGGATAATGGTAAGATGGTCATCTTGGGAAGGTATGATTTTTTCATCCTTCTTTTTCCTTATTTCCGTCCCTTTTTAGTGCCATGGATTTCAAAATATGATTATGTCGCTTTTATTTTTGATGTGGTATCTAAAGTGAAAATTTATTGACTAAGGTTTCTCCCGAGATGCCTGTGAAAATTTTGATGGATGGTTATTTCATTCAATGATCACATTATCCCTTCAGTGACAACATTGATAGCATTCCTATGGTATCCCTAGCATTAATCACTCTTTTGGAAATTAATGAAGATCAGTCTTGACATCATTAAATCTCTGGTCAGAAGAACTATATAACGGTAAATAGGAGGATCCAAGTCAAATGAATTCATCCTTGATCTTTCTTATCTTATTGATGCAAATGAAGTCAACTTCATATAATACTTACCTAGATGCTTTTATTCAATTAGCCCTATAAGTTTTCAGTTCATGCCCTAGATCCTTGAGATGATGAATGATGTAGCAAGACTCTAATAGAGATATCCTAGCCTTATAGTTTTGATAAATTTGTGTCTTTGTTCAGAGGTATTTCTTGCATGAGGACATACAAGGTGATCGACATGGGGGGATGTTGGGCCTCATTTTTTTCAAATTTTACACACCTTTTTTTCCCTTCAATCACCTATGTTTTTACCTATTTTTTATAGGCATTATCACTATTTCGTACACTATTGTGCTAATTATCTTAAATTGAATTATGATAAGGTAATTGTTTATTATTTAACATATTCCCTTTGCTTTAATAAGATTTACATCAAAATTGTTATTGATGATGGTTTTTGTGTTATTTTAATTTTGCCTAAGTTCAGGGGAAGGCGCATAAAACTCTAGTTAGAGACTTGGTCAAACTTATTCTACATACATACATTAATAATTGATTGTTAAGTGCACCAAATTTTTTGCTTGATCCTACACCCATTTATAGTTTGACATATTGGTGCAATTTCGGGAGAAAATCGGGAACATGATTTTTTTTTGCGGTGATGTTTTTATGCACCCACATAAGTCAAAGCACACACAAGTCACACGTGTGGATCTCTAGAAGCTAATTAATGTCACTACCCCAAATTCGTAGTAGTTTTCAAATAGTAAACTTCCTACTCGATTTGCGTACAAAAGAGGGTGAATCTAAAAATTCTAGGAAACAGGTTTTGTTCCCAGTATGGAAAATTGAATACCAAGTAGGTCGTTTTCCAAAATATTCCATTCTTTGGAAAATACAAAAGGTTCTTTGAGGTACATTTATTAAAAAAACACAATTTTCTATTGGAAATATGTTGTCATTAATGGCAACATGTGGGAAGGTGTCAAAAATATGCCTCAAAACATCAGGTTCTAGGCACAAGAAGAAGGTTGAAGAGCAGCATGGATGAAAATGATGTAGATAATTTGGTGTCATTTCAAGTGCAATATATCACTTCAAGAGTAGGTGAAATCCATCTCGATGGAAAGAGCTCTAAAAAATCTTTCCAACGGTATGCAGAAGTCTGAAAATGGCCTCCTGGATTGAAATTTTAGAACCAATCAAAGTTGTAGGACCCCCAAGACAAATATTGTAGAACTAAGGAGGTTGGAGACGTTTTTTTCACTTCGTTAAGTTGGTAAAGGTGCCAAATCAATTCAAAAATATGGAGGATTTTCCATTGAAAGCATCAGACATACGTGGATTGAATAGTGAGGCAGCAAGGAGTACGGTCATTGGCCATAAGGTGGAGACCCCATTATAACACATCTCAGTGAAGGTAACCTAGCAGTTATACCACGTGAAACCTTAAGGAGTGCGAAGGAGATCTAAGCAAGAGGTCCCTACAATTGACAACTTAGCCCGCTGAGGCTAGCCAGAAAAGGTGACCTTGGAAAGATAATAAAGCAAGCATGCAGAGGAGCACCGGCACAAAGGAAAGTTTGAGCAGTATAAGAGAAAAATAGTTGGGACCCTTTAAAATTTATATAAAGGGTTTTCTCGCAAACCAAGGTCACAGGACACTTCTCTTTCCTCTTTGAGAGATGACATGAGGTGGCAACGTATTCTTCATTAGAGATGATGTCATCACTGACCAATGGGAGCTTATAGGTGGTTGGAGGATTCAGTGTTTTTGGCTACCCAAATGGTCCATTCCTTAGTGACACATAGACAAATCAGAGGACGACACATGGAATAGGTGACATTAGCATGACATCATTCCACTAGTCAAAGCACAAAAGTTCTTGGAGGAGCGAAAAGGGATCGATGGGCTAACTAGGCATCGAGATGATGTGGGTGGTTTCAGAGACAGCTCAGCCTAGGTGCATTTCTATTGGAACTTGGTTGCAGCAACGGACCCCACGATACATCTCATCCTATAGGACAGAGCCTGAAAGAACTTAATGAGTGTAGAAAGGAAGCATTGGGAAGTAGGCATCGGGTTAATGAGGATTTATGGAAAAATGGAAGCAAATGAGATTGAGGCAAGGTGAGCCCTACAGGACCCCGGAAGTTTACAAGGGAGCACAAAAAAAATCGTCAGGATTGAGCACAACAAGCTAATTGCCAACACGAGGTTACGTGTGGGAAATGAGACCAAGGGTGCGAAAATAATTTTAGCACCTAAAGGCTACACCAATGGTCACAACACTTGGTCCTTTGCGAGAAAACAAACAAGGTGTCAGAGCATAAGGAGCTAAGGCCAATTTTGGAAAATTTGGCAGCATTATGATTATAATTTAAACAAGGTCGTGGAGTTTTTATTTGTCATGCTTTACAAGTGGTAGGATATTAAAAAAGGCTTTGGGCCTATGGTAAAGTGCCTTGGGAACATTCTTGGATGGATTGAGTTGGCAACTATATGATATTTAAAAATGCCTTCAGGCCTTGTAAGTGATAAGACGGTAACTTGGTTTTGTGGTGTATTTGCATGAACAGTTGAGTTTGCAGCTTTTAGAGTTTGGAAGTTAATCCAAGCATAACAGTAGTTAAGAGGCAGAGTTATCATTTTTGATAAATCTGGAGGTTCACCAAAAATAGAGAGTCCCAACTAAAGTTTGTTGAAAAAACAAAATAGAAAAATTAAGTAGAAAAACTCAGTTTGAATTTAAAATTGAAGATCAGATATTGAAGACTCGAGAATCAGATCCAGAAGACTTAGTTGAATAGGACAAAGGAAAAAAAATTAAGGATTCATCTAAAAAGACAATTTTAGTTAACAAAAAGCATTGAATCCAAAATTAGCAAAGAAAAATTCTTTATAAGTAGGCTAGAGCAAGAAGTTGCAGAAGAGAATTTTTGTGTGCAAAATTTTGTGTGAGGTGATGTTGTTGGTGTATTCAGTAATCAGAGATTGTTGAAGGTATTAGTGATTAAGGAATAAATTGCTTTATTTGAAAACAAAGGAGGCATTCATGGTTCTAGTATGAAAATAGATGAAAGATGAATCTATCAGTGTCAAGCAAGTTGTATCTTGCATATCAGGGGTTGGTGATCCTTCCAGTGGGTGCTAGTAAATATTTAGAGTTGTAGCTTCATGTTGGTTGTAGCCAAAGAATTGTAACAAGAAGTTGTAGCTTACCTTATGAATTAATTGGAGAATAATTTGAAGAATTTTTTTGTTCCAATGTGATTGTTGATATTATTTATTTTCATGTTTATTTGAAGTAATTTTTGGTGTCCTAGTGTTCTTTCACAATTGAAAGAAAAATTTAAAATTGATAAAATTCCTACAATACTAATTCACCCCCCTTCTCAATATTGCATTTCTTTCTAACAATTGGTATTAGAGGGAGGTTAATTTGAATATGTTTAATAGTTGGAAGAAATGTCGAGGACCATGGCAAACCAGGAAGGAGGATTTACCGACAAGGAACTAATGTTCAATGGAACAAATTATGTGTTTTGGAAAGTGAGGTTGAATACCTATATTCAATCACTTGGAGCTGATGTGTGGGATGTTGTGGAAGAATAATATCAAAATCCTCCAAAAATTATTACCAAAGAAAAAAAGATGGAGTTCACATGTAATGCTAAAGCAATGAATGCCCTACTTACTGGCTTACCTGAATCAGAGCTTGTCAAAGTGAAGGACTGCACATTTTCCAAAGCTATTTGGGACAATATGACTAGTTGCTATGAAGGTTACAACAAGGTAAAGAAAGCTAAACTTAAAGTGTATATGATGCAATTTGAGTCTTTAAGTATGCATGATGGTGAAGATATTGAAAAGTAATTTCTCGGAGTTGATGAAGTTGTGAACACCATAACAGGGCTTGATGAGAATCTAGATGAAGTTGTTGTAGTTCAAAAGGTGTTGAGATCTCTTCCTGAAAGGTTTAATCCCAAGGTTTCATCCATTGAAGACATGACCAATTTGAACACTCTCACTCTAGATCAACTACTTAGAATACTTATTACCTATGAGATGAGAATTTATAACTGAAAGTCTGCAACCAAAGGATCAACCTTTAAAGCGGAAAATAAGTGAAAAGAAGAGCATGATGACTCTTGTTGTGATTCATATGAAGAAGAAACCAACTTTTTGAGGATTCTTAAGAGAGGCTTAGGTAAATATAAATGTAAGCTACCTTTCAAGTGCTTTACAAGTGGCAAAGTTGGTCATTATGCATCAAAGTGTCCTGAAAAGAAGAAGAAAGATTATAATCCTAAAGAAAGATTGAATAAAGTACAAAAAATAAAAAATAAGGCTAAGAAGAGGGTTTTTCTATGTTCAATAAGGTATCTCCTTGGAAAGTGAATCCAACCACTCCTCAAATGGGGACAAAGATGTCGAAAGTCCAAAATAATTCAAGTTGATGGCCATAGACAATATGCAAGTAAAACCTATCAATTTTGATGATGAAGAGGGTGAAGTTGACCTAGAAGGAGAGATGGTAAGTGAACTTAAGGAAATAGAAAGGATAAGAAAGAAAAATAAATCCCAAAAGGAGTTGTTGGGCAAAGAAAAATTTGAAGTTGTTAAACCATTTCTCCTGCAGATTGAAGAAGGTAAGAAAATTCAAGATTCATTAAATCAACAATTGAATGAGAAGAATCAAACATGTGAAAGACTGGAAGGAGAAATCGTGTTGCTAAAGAAGGAGTTGGTGTAATATTCCTAACCCGGAATATTCCTCAAACCCCAACAAAAACTCCAACCAAATATGTGCAAATGATATAATAACCCAGAAGTGATAAAATAACAGTGGAACAACATATAATAATGTAAACCGGAAATATAAGCAGATACATAAGAAATGCAGCGAGAAATGCTAAGCCATTTTATTATATTGAGCAATAAATGAGTACAAGAGGTAATTAGACAAATGGCACCTCGACTTGCACAAGGCAAGTGAAGAAATACTCTCAGAATGACAAGAATGGCCTCTTTGCGTGGATGTTGTTGTTGTGTTGTTGCTGCTACTAGAAAACAAATGATGATTTTTGGCTGCTCCCCTCCTCAAAAAAAGCTAAAACTTTGGATTTGGGCTCTACTCAAGAAACCCAGAAAAACCCAGAAAGCTTTCCTAGAATGGCCTCACATTGATCTGCATCCCAGCTGCTGGGAAACTATCGTGCTACTGCTGCTACTGGAAATCGAATGAGGATTTTGGGCTGCTCCCATCCTCAGAAAAGGCTAAAACTTTGGAATCGGACTCTACTCGAAAAATCCAGAAAAACCCAGAAATATTTTCTGAAAAGGCCGACCCCCGAAAATCACCCCCTTGGGGTTCTACACAATTCCTCAAAGACGCTGATGAAACTGCTGCTGAAATGCTAATGAAACAGCTGTTGAAATGCTGATGAATCTACTGCTGGAATGCCAATGGAAATACCTTGCCCGATCAGGCACTCAAAGTCCCCCGGGGCTAAGGGGAGATCTCCGAACGGAGACACTCAATGCACTAAACAGTGTTCCAGACTAGCTAAACAGCCAGCGTGCTCTAAGTCAAAATGACTATCACAAATGCTCATAACGAGAATGATCCCAAATGAGGGGGTTCCTCTCTATTTTATAGCCTCTACCTCTCACAATCCCTAGGCTCACTTTCTCCTGCGTGATCCCCTTCTTGCCATGTGTTCCTTCCCTCCTGCGCAGTCCCTCCATGTGTCTGTGTGGGCCCCTTTTTTGCGTCCCCCTTTGGCCCCTTTGGTTCCCCCTTAAGTCACAACGTTGTGCTACCTAGGAAGTGACTTTTTATTCTAAAGTGAGTTATGTTCCCCCTTCCTCACTTTTTATTTACAAATAACTATAGAAGGCAAAAATTGAACAAAATTGAATATTCCAATTAGCCATAGCTAATTAGGAATATTACAGTCTCCCCCGGAAAAATGTTGCTTCTCCTCAAGCAACTGAAGTGATGGATGTTGTAAGATCTCCTCACTCTCCCAAGTGGCATCCTCATCCGGCAAATTCTTCCACCTCACCAAGAATTCCCGGACCGCCCTGCTCCACAACCTTCTCTCCCTAGAGTCAATGATAGCCTCCGATTGCAATACCAAATGCCCCTCATCATCCATGGGTGGTAGCTCATCCGTCACAGTCACCTGTTGCACCAATGCCTTCTTCAGGCATGATACATGAAAAATGTTATGAATCTTACTGCCTTAGGGCAGCTCAAACTCATATGCAACCTGTCCAATCCTATGTATCACCCTGTATGGCCCATAAAAGCGGGGCTTGAGCTTCTCAGCCCCCTTCTGCTTCAGTGATGACTGACGGTATGGCTATAATCGTAGGTATACCATGTCCCCTACCTCGAACTGTCTCTCCACCTGACCCCTGTCGGCATACAGCTTCTGCTGGTTCTGCGTTGTAGCCATGTTATCCTTGAGAGCTCAGAGGATATCCTGACTCTCTTGGATCCAAATCTTGGCTCTAGGGGCCTTGCTATCACCAAACATCACGTGAGCAAAAGATAAAGGATGATACCCATATAAGGCATAGAATGGTGACATACCAATGGACATGTGATGTGAAGTATTGTAGCAGTACTCCCCCAGATGCAGCCACTTCAGCCATGCTCACTGTTGCCCACTGACATAGTTACGCAAGTATCCCTCCAGCCACTTGTTAACTATCTCCGTCTGTCCATCCATCTGTGGGTGATAGCTGATACTCGGTGTCAACTCCTTCCCCACCAATCGAAAAAGCTCCTGTGAAAACCCGCCATTGAAACGGTTGTCCCTGTCACTGACGATGGTCTTAGGAAGACCAAGTAGCCTGGAGATCTCCCTGAAGAACAGCGCAGCCACCTGTGTTGTTGTATAGGGTGCGGATATGGCAAAGAAATGTGCGTACTTCGTCAATCAATCAACGACGACAAAGATACAATCTTTGCCCTGTACCATGGGCAACCCTGTGATGAAATCCATCGAAATACTATCCCATTTCCCCTCCGGAATGGGAAGAGACTGCAATAATCCTATGGGATGGCTCATCTCTCCCTTGTTCCTCTGGCAAACATCGCACTCCCAGATGTGTTGGAGTACATCCTCCTTGAGGCCCTTCCATGAGAACCTCTCCCTAATGGCCCTGTAGGTTTTGGTAAAACCCTGATGTCCTGCCAATGGGGAATCATGTGATGCCTGGAGTATCTTCTTCTTGAGTTGAGACCCCTCAGTCAAGAAGATCCGGTCCCTGTAGTAGATGATCTCATCGACCACCCTATACCTGTCATCTACCACCTACCCATCTAGAACCTCACATGCAAATCTGTCCTTGGAGTACTCTACTAAGATTCGAGCCCTCCAATCTATATCCAAGCTCATAAGAGACAACGTAGCTGGTCTACGTGAAAGGGCATCTACTACCACGTTTTTCTTACCTTTTACATACTCAATTTCAAATTCATATGCATGGATCTTACTGATCCACTTCTGCTGCCTCTCCTGCAGCTGCTTCTGCTCCAAAAAGAACTTGAGGTTGTTGTGATCAATCCTCACCCTGAACCTGTTGCCTACCAAATACTGTCGGTACTTAGCCAATGCATGCATGATGGTCAGCATCTCCTTGTCGTATATGGAATACAACCCCTCATGCGGAAGGAGCTTTCGGCTCTCAAATGCTATAGGGTGACCTCCCTGCATCAATACTGTGTCGATCCCCTCTCCCGGCGCATCACACTCTAAAACAAATAGTTGCGTGAAATCTGGCAATGCAAGCAACTCCTGGATAGCCCGCTCAATCTCATCCTGATACGCCTTGGGGTGCCTATAGGAGGTGGTAATCACAGCCTGTATGCCCTACTCAAGCTCAATGGTGTGCTCAAACCCCTGATCTGGTGGCTGTCCTGGTGGAATCTCCCCAAACACTATGGCATACCGATCAAGGATAGATTGTATCTCTGGATGTACCATCTACCCTGTAGTTCTTGATCTGATGCATGTAGCTCCACTTCCCACTCTATGTGTCCCTTTCAGAGGACGGCCTCCATCCGATGAGCCGAGACAGTCTGAGGCGGATATGTGTGTTGTCCCCATATTTTCTCATACCTCCCTGTATTCTCATCATCCCACTCCATCTCCAGGGTCTTCCAATCTATCGTGGCCTTCCCTAGAGTGATAAGCCACTGAACACCCAATATCATGTTGGTGTCTGGAATATCGACCACGAAAAAGTGGTATGTTAATGTGTAGGTGCCCATCGTCACTGAAAGCTCTAGAACATAACGAGCACATGTCATGGTCTGATCTCCTGGGACCAAGACTGAAAAGCCATCAAAGCTCTCTGTCTGAATACCTCTCCATTCAACCATCTGTGCATCGATGAAGTTGTGGGTTGCCCCACTATCAACCAAAATTGATACGCACTGGCCACGTATTGTCCCTCGTACGCGTAGTGTCAGATACTTGGGAACTCCTCGCAACACTGCAAGGGCCCCTCCAGTGGGTGCAAAAGATGCACCACCTGATGCTGGTGGTGGAGGTAGCAAAGGCCCCTGTATGGCATGGCTATCTCCTGCCTCCACATCCTCCTCGTCATCCTCTTCTCCACTACTCTCAGAGAAGACCTCAATAAAATGTGCTTTTCCAGCAGCACATCTATGTCCTAGTGCCCATGGCTCCTGATAGGTGAAGCACAATCGCTTCTTCTTCAGCTCCCTCCTAGCATCGTCGTCAAGCTATACTCGTCCTGGATTCCCCTTTGGAGGAGGAATCCTCACATCCTTCCCCTTAGACTAAAAATTATGTCTCTAGGGGTAAGGTGTCCAGGTCCTGGGTAAGACATCCTATAAGTCCTGGGTCCTGCTGATAGCATCCTGGAGTGTGGCTGGTTTAATGGATCAGACTAAACCCCGAAGTGGCTTTGCTAACCCCTCAACATACATATAGACCCTCCGTGCCGTGGATAGGTCTGGCACCATCACGGAGACCCTCAAGAAATCTGCAATGTAGGTCTCTGGGCTCCCTGTCTGTTTGAGCCTCGTCAGCTCAACGAAATGTTGTTCTAGATCCCTCCGATAAAATCACTCCAATAGTCTCTTGGTAAACTCGGCATATGTCGTCACTATGGAGTGCCCTAGTGTAACCATCCCATGAAACCACTAATCCTGGGCCTCGCCATCCAAATGCAACGTTGCCACCTTGATAGCCTCTGCCTCCGACATCTGGTTAAGCTGGAAATAAATGCGAACTGTTTGATGAGCCATCAAATGTAGGCAAGTGGAATTTGCTCGCTGCACAGTGGGTGTTGCCATCATGGTAATGTCGGTACCCTCTGTGATGATCGCGGGGTCTACTATCCCGCTGGAGCTGAACAAAATCTCTGAATGAGAGGGCTTCCCTGAACTCCTGCCCATAAGCCTGGTACTCTGCAAAATAATCACCCATATGCCCGGGCTCTGCCTCCTACTGGGTTACGGCCCCCGTGTCTGCTCCTAAGAAGGTGGGCATGTTAGAGCGTGTAGGGGCATGTGAGGCCCCCTGCTACGCAGTATCATGTTGATCTGGCAAGTGATGGGATGCACCTGATCCCTCACCGATCTGAAAAACTCGTGGGCTCTGTTTTCTAGCCTCTACTACCGTGAATCTCTGCCCCATCACCTCAATCTGCCTCGACAGATCCTGCACTAATTTGAGGAGCATATCCGCAAATCTCTTCCCGTCCTCCTCTGCCATCTACTCTGTGTCCACTACTGGCTCTCTCTGTTCTACGTCTACCACAGGTTCCTCTTGTTCTGTGCCTGCCACAGAAACACAATCTCCCTCTCCGTAGGTATTCTCCAACCTACGCCCAGTGTCTCTGTATCTCTGACCTATGTAACAGATATAAGGGTTTTCCCCCGGTGTCATAGATTGCTAGCTCCACAGGCTGAGCCAGATCTATGCTCTGATAACACTGTAATATTCCTAACCCATAATATTCTTCAAACCCCATCAAAAACTCCAACCAAATATGTGCAAATGATATAATACCCTAGAAGTGATAAAATAACAGTGGAACAACATATAATAATGTAAACCAGAAATATAAGCAGATACACAAGAAATGCAGCGAGAAATGCTAAGTCATTTTATTATACTGAGCAATAAATGAGTACAAGACGTAATTAGACAGATGGCGCCTCGACTTGCACAAGGCAAGTGAAGAAATACTCTCAGAATGACAAGAATGGCCTCTTTGTGTGGATGTCGTTGTTGTGCTGTTGCTACTACTAGAAAACAAATGATGATTTGGGGCTGTACCCCTCCTCAGAAAAAGCTAATACTCTGGATTCAGGCTCTATTCAAGAAACCCAGAAAAACCCAGAAAGCTTTCCTATAATGGCCTCACATTGATCTGTGTCCCAGCTGCTGGGAAACTATCGTGCTACTGCTGCTACTGGAAATCGAATGAGGATTTGGGGCTACTCCCATCCTCAGAAAAGGCTGAAACTTTGGAATCATACTCTACTCAAAAAACCTGGAAAAACCCAGAAATATTTTCTTAAAAGGCCGACCCCCGAAAATCACCCCCTTGGGGTTCTACACAGTTCCTCAAAGACGCTGAGAAAGTGCTGCTGAAATGATAATGAAACAGCTGCTGAAATGTTGATGAATCTAATGTTGGAATGCTAATGGAAATACCTTGCCCGATCAGGCACTCGAAGTCCCCCGGGGCTAAGGGTTAGATCTCCAAACGGAGACACTCAATGCACTAAACAGTGTTGCATACTAGTTAAACAGCGAGCGTGCTCTATGTTGGGTTGTGTTATATTCTTTCCACGACTAACCTACGTAGTGAACCAAAGGGTTAGAGGGGGGGGTGGAGCCCCCCCTTCGTTGTGTCGATTGCGCAGCAGGGGTGTCACAGGCCGCCCCCCCTGTCCGGGCGGTTTGAGGGGGGCGGGTAGCCCCCCTCTACGGGGTTCGAGGCAGCGCCCCGGGAAAAAAAAAATTGGACCCTATATTAGGTTGGGCAAACCTACCTATGGTTTTTGGTCCATGGTTTTGGACGCGATGGTTTTCAGTCCATTGTTATTGGATGCTTCGGCATGTATAAATATGTATTGTAACATTGGAAGGAACATCATTAATGGAAAATTCAAGTGGTAGTCCCGTGGATCTAGGGGAAAATCTCTGTGCATATGTGTTTTATGTGTTATGCTCTCACATTGTTTATTTTCTTTTTTTTAGAATTCGTATGCATGTAATTTTTGTACAGGGTTAAAACCTACATTTGGTATCAAAGTTGTTTTGGCTTCAACGGGACGCCTTTGTTGCTAAGGGGTTTCACTTGGGCCTGTGGTAGACCTGTTCAGTGGGAGATCTACAAGATCGATTCTGGTGGTGAAATAAGATGGCGAGCAGCGGAAAGATAGAGATTGAGAAGTTCAATGGTTAGAGTTTTGAGTTGTGGAAACTCAAGATGGAGGATCTGTTGGTGGATAAAGATCAGTGGATCGCAGTGGATCTGACCGATGAAGAATGGAAGAAGTTGGATCAGAGGGAAAAGAGCACAATACGATTGTGTGTCTCAGATTCAATATTGCTAAATGTATCAAGGGAAGCTACGCGAAATCTCTGTGGGACAAGTTAGGGACTTTGTACCAATCTAAGTCTCTAGTGAATAAACTATTCCTGCGGAAAATGTTGTATAACCTGAGGATGAAACATGGAGACTTGGTGACAGAGCATCTGAATGCATTTAATACTGTGGTAAGTCAGTTATCATCTGTTGATATTAAAATTTCAGATGAAGATAAGTGCACCAGTCTGTTTTGTTCTCTACCAGATTCGTGGGATACTCTGGTTATTGCAATAGGTAGCAATGCAACTGCTTTGCAGTTTGATGAAATAGTATCAGCCTTGCTGATGGAGGAGATGAGACGGAAAAATATGGACAACCAGAATGGTGATGCCTTGTCTGTACGAGGACGGTCCCAGAACAGAAACAAAAATAAGTCATCGAGTGGGAGATCTAAATCTAGAGGGAGATTTAAATCTCCAGGAAAACTTATAAAGGTGGTGTGTTGGACATGCGGTAAGGAAGGGCACTTTAGAAGGGATTGTAAATCTAAAGCTCCTGATAAAGGAAAGGGATCTGATGATGCTCCTTCCGCAGAGGTGAAAACCACCTCAGATGAAGGTGGGAATGTGTACTTGGCTTCTTCAAGTACACATGTAGATCATGAGGCATGGTTGATTGACTCAGGTGCATCCTTTCACTTCACTCCCCATAGAGAGTGGTTTTGCGAGTATGATAAATACAATGTTGGTGATGTCTTCTTAGGGGATGATAGGAAGGCTAGAATCGTTGGTCGCAGAAAAGTAAAGTTGAAGTTGCAAGGTGGAAGGGTTAGAACACTTCCAGGTGTTCTACATATTCTTGCATTAGCTAGAAATCTAATTTCTGTAAGCAAGCTGGATGATGCAGGTGTAAAAACAGTGTTCGAGAAGGATACTTGCAAGATGGTTTGAGGAGCACTGGTATTGGTACAGGGACTTTAGGCTGGAACTCTGTACAAGATGCAAGGTAGCATTGTTGTTGATGGGTGCAACAGTTCTGTGGTTCCTGAAAGTGGAGTAGAAAATATAGTGGTTTCTGGAGAGAAGACCATGTTGTGGCATAAAAAGCTTGCACATATTGGAGAGAAGGGCCTTCGAATACTTCATGGTAAAGGTATGGTAGAAGGTATGAGTAATAGTTCTCTGGATTTTGATTTATGTGAAAATTGTGTATATGGGAAGTAGAATTGGGTGAGTTTCCTCTCTGGTGGTAAGAGGGCGAAACAAATATTACAGCTTGTGCACAGTGATGTGTTTAGACCTGTGAAGGTTCCATCACTGGGTAAGTTTATGTACTATGTATCATTTATAGATGACTTCTCAAGGAATACATGGATATATTTCCTTAAGAAGAAATCTAAAGTCTTTGATAGGTTTAAAGCATTTAAGGCTATGGTGGAAAACCAGATAGAGAAGAAGATAAAGGTGCTGAGGATAGATAATGGTGGAGAGTTTTGCAGTAAGGAATTTGAAGAATTCTGAAAGAAATGTGGTATAGCACAGTAGAAGACTACTTCATATACACCTCAGCAAAATGGATTTGCAGAATGAATGAACAAGACATTGATGGAAAGGGCAAGAAGCATGCTCAGTGGTGTCAGGTTAGGACAAGAATTCTGGGTAGAGGCGGTGGAGATAACATGTTACCTGGTCAATAGATCACCTTCATCAGTGTTGGATGACAAGACTCCACAAGAGGTATGGACTGGTAAGAAACCCTCTCTTTCACATTTGAGGGTATTTTGGATGTGATGCATATGCACATGTTCCAAAGGAGAAAAGAACCAAGTTGGATAGTAAATTTGAAAAGTGCATCTTTATTGGGTATAAGGATGGTTTAAAGAGTTATAAGCTTTAGAACCTAGTAACAAGGAAGGTTGTGTACAGCCGAGATGTGGTGTTCAGAGAGGTGAAAGATGTTAATAAACATGAAGTCCAACCAAAGGAACCTGTGAAGATAGAGTTTGAACTAAAGGAGGAAGAATCGGACTCTGTAGCAGAGGAGGAATCAGAAGATGAAGAGCCACAAACTTTGCCTGCGAGAAGATCAGCTCGAGAAAGAAGGCAACCAGAAAGGTATATTCCATCTGCTTTCTGTTCAAACTTTGCTTTGTCTGATACTGATGATGATCCCAGAACTATGAAGGAAGCAGTGGATTCAGAGGATGGAAAACTCTGGAAAGAGGCCAGGGTTGATGAAATGGCATCTTTGCACAAAAATGAGGCTTG
>APFE031729309.1:6360-27624 GCA_000404065.3 Pinus taeda | reverse complement strand
CACACGAAACAAATTCGTGGTTATCACATTTTCAATCGTGACATATTTCTGAATGTGAACAACTGCTTAACCGACTTAATTTAGTCTCCTTTCCCAACTACTAATTCTGTTTTGGTAAGTTCAGGTTGTTATTGAAGTACAATTGCTGTGTAAATTGGTGTTAGATTTGGAGGGTTTTCTTGTTTTGGTCAATAATTCTAAAATATTTTCGAGAATTTTTTTCGGTAATTAAGTTAATACATGTATTAATTCTAAAATATTTTCGAAATTTTGTTGTTAATTAAATTAATAAATTAATCAATTCTAAAATATTCCTGAAATCTTTTTTAAATGACATACCACTTTAATAATTTTTTGGTAACTAAATTAATAGATTAATCAATTCTAGAATATTATTGAAAACTTTTCTTGTAACATACCACCTTCCAACTAAACTGATCCACTCTTACTTTAAATTTTAGATTAGAGATCCCAAATTTTAAATTAGAGATCGTTTGCTCATAATATAAGAAATTCAACTTCTCAGGCTAACGTACTAAACTGAGCTCTGAACTCTAACGTATATTGAATGGAGATCTTTTCAACTACAACACGTGTGTCATTTATATGTGTATCCAAGAAGGTTGCAATATCTACGTATAACTATCAACTATCAACTGGCGAATTCAGTGACCACGCGGGTTTTATATAAAAGTTATTGACGAATTATTATTATTATGAAAAAAGTTATTGACGAATTATTATTATTATGAATATTGATACAACCGCTTTACAATGGTCAAGAAAGCATTATACTTACCTTTCTAAGTATTCCATAAATGATGTGAGACAAATTCTCAAAAATCAATTCAGTATGCTCATCAGCTACAAGATTCACGAGGTCAAGTTGTTTGTATTGTGTTGTTGTGGCAGACTCCGACAGGGACTACCGCCACAACAGTGGCTCCCTTGTTAATATAAATGGCTTCGTCGCTTCTCCTGAAGAGTGAAATTGTTAGGGTATTACAACATACCTGCTATACCCTTGTTTTCATAGTTTCGAAGCAAGAAAGAAATCATGAAGATTTCAACAGTTGGGTTTATCACAATCAAATCCCCACTCTCATCCCCCAGAGGTCAAGCCCCTATGGGATTCATGTCCCAAACAAGTCCCACAAGCAGCCCAATTTCAAGTCCTGGCAAGAGGGTATTAAGGTCTTCTGCTAGCTTTAATGGCAGAACCATTACTGCCAGTTGTGCAACATAAGAGAAGAGGGATATTGCTTTCAGGAGAAAAAAGGATCACTATGCTCTGTTAGGGGTCCCTCGTGATGTCTCCTACAGTGATATCAGGGTTTCATATAGAAAACTGGCACTGCAATACCACCCAGATGTCATGCCCCTGCACCAGCTTGAGACAGCCACTGAACTTTTTTTTAGAGACAAATAAGGCTTATGAGACTTTGTCTGATCCAGAGAAGAGGAAAGCATATGATGCTCTGCATCTCATACGCAATTTTGACACTGGCAGGCCTGCAACATCTCCATCCTCTTCCTCATTTAGGCCTTGGAGAGGAAGGAATTGGGAAACAGATCAGTGCTGGTGTTGATGGAGAATTGTGACCATGTTCCCTGGATTTTTGTTCTCTACTAGAGATGGGTAGAACCTTTGAGGACTGTACTTTCTAAAGAAGGCAAAGAACCTTCATGAGAGGCGAAAGTTTTCAGACTCCAGGCTCTGGTGTATTTCTTGCCCAGAACCTGTTACCTAGGTAATTTTGAATTTTTAGAATGTAAAATGACATGGAAGAGGCCGAGAATAAGACAAGTGAAGGTGTAAAATGTAGAAGTCTGTAAGCCCTGGAATTTGAATGGGGCAGATTACTTGGACTCTGCTTTACATATACGGCGTGTTGCTTGACACTGCCTCTTTGTAAATATATTATCCTATGTATAAATAATATTTCTTTATGATTGAACAATATGGTAATTAATTTTGGTTTGGATGGAGGATTCCTGGTATTGTCACAATAGTCAGGATGGACGTTTCTCACTTTCTCGTTGCAAAAATATTTGCGTAAATTTGCAGATGTAAGAATTACTCGTCTTGTCACAGTAGTCAGGCTGGTTACTTCTCATTTTTTTTGGAAAAAAGTATTTGCATAAATTTGCAGGTGTAAGAATTACTGGGCTTGTCAGAATAATCAGGATGGTCACTTCTCATTTTCTGTGGCAAAAATATTTGTATAAATTTGCAGATGTAAAATTACTGGTCTTGACACTCTGATTTTGAATGACGATGAATACAAATCTCAAATACACAAGAAATAGATATTTGACTGGTTGCTTTTGAACTTTTCTTGTCAGCATAATGAGGATGGCCACTTCTCACTTTCCGTGACAAAAATATTTGTATAAATTTGCAGATGTAAAAATTACTGGTCTTGTCACAATAGCGAGGATAGTCACTTCTCACTTTCTGTGGAAAAAAATATTTGCAGATATAAGAATTACTGGTCTTATCACAATAGTCAGGATGGTCACTTTTCACTTTCTGTTCTATAAATATTTGCATAAATTTACAGAAGCAAGAATTACTACTGGTCTTGTCATCGTAGTCAGGATGGTCACTTCTCACTTTCTGTGCCAAAAATATTTGCATAAATTTACAGAATTAAGAATTATTAAAATTGATAAATTTTGAAATTTAGAATCATAAATAATAGAAACTTGAACTCGTTGCCCCGAGAACCTGTAGTTTCAATCCTGAGAACTTGTAGTTTCAATTTGCTTATTATTCGCATAGTCTAACTCCTCATACCATTTTTGTGTTGACGATTACAGTAAATTTTCAATTGAATGAAATAAATGAATTTCAGATCAAGAAATTCCTTTGTTTTCCTAATAAATTACCTCTAAAATAAAAGTTCATTTGCCACTTGGATATCAAGCTACATCATGATAAGCCAGGATATCAGATTTAAATGGTAACAAAACTGGTTTCACTGGACCTTGATTTATGCAACCAAGAATTTGAAGAACTTCACCATTTGATTACATTACCATGCTTTACAGCAAAAATTTTAAACAACCTTGTTATTTGATTACATTCCCATTCTATACTACAATCATTTTGAATAACCTTGCCATTAGGCACACCGATTTGCATTTTGGCCCTGTACACACCGATTTGCATTTTGGCCCTGTTTGTATACTTGCCCCTTGATGGAATTTGCATTTTCGGTGAACTGGTTTTTTTGTTTAATGATTAAGAACAACACAGATTTCGGGTTCAAAAATTTGGTAGAGCTATATAAAGTTAAGATGCATATAATGTATAATTAATTTTGATTTTACTAATTAATATTGTGGAATGAATTTAAACTATAAATAGACATAGTCATATGAAATTGTAATTACACTAATTACACATTGATTGATGATCTAAGCACTTAGAGTTGAGTGGTCAATATTATACATCTAGATCTTCTAGCTTGATTTAAAGATTAGTATTGTGCCATTTTAATAATGGGTTTCTCTCCTAATGTTGTACTTCCTTCTCATTATAAATATTGTGTTTGAATGGTACATTGATATTGTTAATTTACCACCGATATATGTTGTTACAATCACTTCTACCCTAATTCTTATGTTTTATTAGCAATCTTTTAAAACAATTTAATCTCCTAATGATAAATAACAATTGTAGATAGAATAATAAATTCAAATAATAAGAGACATGAATTCACACCACACAAGAGGCCATGGAAATATTGAATCCCAAATAAGGTTGACATATACAAATAGGGTGTGGATAAATTCCAACCATTTAAGTAGTAAAATTCTTCAAACACAAGCATTGCCAATGCAAATATATATGGATGTTTCAACAAAAGGCCAAATCAGGGTTTTTTGGTCAATAAAGGTGCCGTTTGTATATGGGAAATTTCTTGATCATTGTGTGTAATCTTAATGTTGATAGATATGTCTACTAGGTGGTTCCAGTTAATGGGGCATTGATTTGAGCATTCAATATATTTTTATTCTTTATCAAAGTATTCTTTTGTTGTATTTGTGTTCTTCAATTTATGCCTTACGGTGTTTCCTTTGCAACATCTGGTGCAAATGCTAGTTATTATCTTATTGCTTAAAGTCAAATATGTTTTTAACATATAAATGTAATGAATAACAGTTCTTTTTTATGTTAGAAGAATGTTAGAGACTTTGAGAAATAGAAAAAGACAGGGAAGAAGGCAGAATAGAGTTTGCAAAAACAGAGTATGGAGTTTTTTAGTTATTCCAAAACTGTAGTTCTAAAGAAGTTTGTAATTTTTATTGTCATTTTTATGGTTAATAAAAACAGAGCTTTTCTCCATATCTTCTTTGTCCAGATTTCTCTCATTTCTTTGTGTTGAGTTGAGGAACTTTGCTTCCTTCATTTTGTTCGAAATTATCAGAAAATTTCCATCACAGAAATCTCCAACATGGTATCAGAGCTAGTCTAGGCACTCAGTGAGTCAAAAACAGAGTTTGTTTTTTCACTGTAGGAGCTGTAGGAGGCTTATTGAGCAGATTTTCTCCAGCAGAGAAAGTTTTTTGCTTGTTTTAATTATATAGTCAGTATCTCTTCTTTACTTATATAGGTTAAGATGGCAGATGCTGGAACTGGTTTGACAAATTCCCAACTGCCACAGTTTAATGGGAAAAATCACAGTTATTGGTCCATAACAATGAAAGCATTGTTTGCTTCTCAAGGAATATGGGAGCTGGTTGAAACTGGCTATGCTAAACCTGCAGATGCAACATCATTGGCTACTTTGACAGTAGCAGAAAGAGACCAATTGAAGAGCATCAGGAAGAAGGATGCCAAAGACCTCTTTTTTCTCTTCCAATCAGTACATGAAGTGTTTTTCCACGGATTGCAGCAGCAACAAAATCCAAGGAGGCATGGGATATTCTCAAAACTGCCTATCAAGGCATGGAGAAGGTGAAGACTGCAAAGTTGTAGATGTTGAGGAGAGACTTTGAAACACTGAGCATGAAGGAATCTGATACAATAGATTCATTCTTCACTTAGGTTATTGGGTTGATAACCCAGATAAGATCTCATGGTGAGATTCTTGAAGAAAGAAGGATTGTAGAGAAGATCCTGAGAAGTTTACCCTCAAGGTTTGAAGCTATTGTGGTAGCAATAGAAGAAACAAAGGATCTCTCATAGTTCACAATAGATGAACTGAATGCTTCTCTTATGTCTCATGAACACAGACTGAGTAGAGGAACAGATTCCTCTTTTGAGCAAGCATTCAAGACTCAGATGTCTTTTGGCCAAGGAAAAGGTCGAGGCAGAGCAAATAACAGAGGTCGTGGAAGAAGCCAAAACAAAGGCAGAAATAACCCTGCAAGCATAAGCGGAAGGAGCTGCAATCAGAACCAAGATGAAGGTTCAAGCAAACAACAAGCTCATGGACAAAGGTATGACAAATCCCAAGTCCAACGTCATTATTGTAAGAAATATGGGCACTACGCCAATGAATGTAGAAAAAAACAAAATGACATGAATAGTAGGCATAATGTTAATTTTGCAAATGAAGAAGATAAGAATCCAAAGATTGTGCTGTTAACATGTAACATTGCACAAGACAAACAAGAAGTTTTTTGGTTCTTAGACTCAGGTTGTAGTAATCACATGACTGGAAATACTGCAATGTTTGCTAATCTAGATGAAAATGTGAAATCTGAGGTAACAACAGGAACTGATAGTAAGATATCTGTCAAGGGTAAGGGCAGAGTCAGTATCCGAGCAAGAAATGGAGAACAGATGATTGTGCCAGAGGTATACTATGTACCTGGTTTGAAATGTAATCTTTTGAGCATTGGACAGCTCATTGACAAAGGTTACAATGTGTTCTTCAAAGATGATATGTGTACAATCAAAGACATACCTCCAGGTAAGAAGATCATTGCACAGGTGCAGATGACCAGCAATAGAATGTTTCCTCTCAAACTCAACGCAGATTTGAAGGAAGGAAGAACTATTGCAGCTGAAACACAAGAAGTCTTTCAAGAACAAGTGAAAGATGAGAATTGGTTGTGGCACTTGAGATTTGGACATCTCGATTTCAGAGGCTTGAATCTGTTTTACAAAAAGGGAATGGTAAAGCGATTGCCATTGATCGAGAAACCGGACAACCTTTGTGAAGGCTGCATCTTGGGCAAGCAACACAAAGAAAGCTTTCCAGCAGGAAAGAGTATAAGGGCAAAATCACCCTTGGAAATTGTTCACTCTGATGTGTGAGGATCGATGCAAATACCATCATTTGCCGGAAATAAATATGTTTTAACTTTCATTGATGATTACACCAGAAAGACATGGGTGTATATGTTGAAACAAAAGAGTGAAGTGTTTGAGAAATTCCGCCACTTCAAAACTCTTGTTGAGAAGCAGTGTAGGCATTATATCAAAGTGCTCAGAACAGATAGAGGAGGAGAGTACATCTGCAAAGACTTTCTGCGTTTTTGCAAAGAGAATGGCATACAAAATTAGTTCACCGCGAAGTATACACCTCAGCAAAACGGTGTTGCCGAAAGGAAGAATAGGACCATTCTTGACATGGTCAGAAATATGCTGAAGGAAAAACACTTGCCGCATGAGTATTGGGCAGAAGTTGTCACTTGCGCAGTTTACATTTTGAATAGATGCCGAACTAAAGTTGTCATGAACAAAATACCAGAAGAAGCATGGAGTGGTCAAAAACAAACTGTCACTCACATGAGAGTATTCAGTTGTGTAGCATATGCACATGTATCGGATCAGCTAAGGAAGAAGCTTGGCAGTAAGGGGGATAAGTGTGTCTTTATTGGCTATTGTGATGAGTCAAAAGCATATAAACTCTATAATCCATCCACCAAGAAATTGATAGTAAGCAGAGATGTGCAGTTCATTGAAGATGAAGTTGGGATGGAAGCTTAGAGAAGACAGTGAATGTGAAGACAATTGTGTCTCACGAAGAAGACTTGTTGTGAAAGGCTACAAGCAGCAACAAGGCAAAGACTATGATGAAACCTTTGCACCAATAGAAAGGATGGAAACAGTCAGAACAATGTTGTCTATTGTGGAACAACACAAATGGAAGATTTATCAAATGGATGTTAAATCCACATTCCTGAATGGAGTGTTAAAAGAAGAGGTTTATGTTGAACAACCTCCAGGCTATGAAGTTGAAGGCCAAAAGCATAAAGTCTGCAAACTGAAGAAGGCTCTTTATGGGCTGAAGCAAGCTCCAAGAGCATGGTACAACAGAATAGATGCCTATTTGATTGAGAATGGGTTTGATAAGTGTGATGGTGAACCCACACTCTACATAAAGGAGAATGACGGTAAGATTGTTATTGTTGTTTTATATGTAGATGATTTGATTTTTAATAGCAATGATGCTTCTCTCATTGCTGATTTCAAAGCAGTCATGAAAAGTGAATTTGAAATGATTGACTTGGGCTTCTTAAGATATTTTCTTGGAATTGAAGTAGACCAAAGTGAAAATGGTGTTTTCATTTCTCAAGTTAAATATGTAGAAGCAGTGTTGAAGAAATTTAACATGCAGAACAGCAAAGCAGCTGTGACTCCAACTGTAATGGGGTTGAAATTGACCGGAGAAGATAGCAGCAAGGATTTTGATCCAAAATTGTACAAGAGCATAGTTGGTAGCTTTATGTACTTGACTGCAACTAGGCCGGATTATTATGCATGCTATGAGCTTAATCTCCAGATTTATGGAAAGACCGAAAGAGACTCATTGGCAGGAAGCCAAGAGGATTCTAAGGTATGTGAATGGAACGACGGGGTTTGGTATTTTATACTCCTCTTCTGAAAGTTTCATGTTGATAGGTTACACTGACAGTGATTTGGCTGGAAGTGTTGATGATAGGAAAAGCACATTAGGATATGTGTTTCATATGGGATTGGGAGCCATCTCATGGGCTTCCAAGAAGAAACCAGTTGTGTCTTTGTCAACAACAGAGGCAGAGTATGTGGCAGCAACAGCAGCAGCATGCCAAGCAGTGTGGCTGAGAAGAGTTCTCAGAGATTTGTGTCATGAACAAGAAAAGGGCACAACCATTTACTGTGACAATAGCTTGGCAATAGCATTGTCTAAAAACTTTGTTTTCATAAAAGGGCAAAGCACATAGACACCAAATTTCACTTCATACGTGAATTGGTTAACAATGGTGAGATTGTTTTGCAGCACTGCAGAACAGAGGATCAGTTAGATGACATCTTGACAAAACCATTGGGAAAGAAAGGTTTTGATCATTTCAGGAAATGCCTGGGTATGCAGAAAAACCCAACAGTTGAAATTAAGGGGGGGTGTTGGAATTTAATTCCAACTGCAACATAAAAAGCTGGGCAAAAAATCGATTTGCTGTAGATATTAATATCTAGAATGTTGGATGCCTGAAAGTCATGCTTAATATTTTGCACATTACTGTGCATTAAATTTTCAGAATTAAATTCCCCTGTAACAGCCGACTTCATTTCTTCAAAAGGCATCACCGCTTGTTGCATTCAATACGCAGATAAGCTTTAGAAGATATTTTTATTATCTTATTGTTTAAAGTCAAATATGTTTTTAACATATAAATGTAATGAACAACAGTTCTTTTTTATGTTAGAAGAATGTTAGAGAGTTTGAGAAATATAAAAAGACAAGGAAGAAGGCAGAACAGAGTTTGTAAAAATAGAGTATGGAGTTTTTTAGTTATTCCAGAACTGTAGTTCTTAGGAAGTCTGTAATTTTTATTGTCATTTTTATGGTTAATAAAAACAGAGCTTTTCTCCATATCTTCTTTGTCCAGATTTCTCTCATTTCTTTGTGTTGAGTTGAGGAACTTTGCTTCCTCTGTTTTGTTCAAAATTATCAGAAAATTTCCATCACAGAAATCTCGAACAATCTTTGACTTCAGATAAAAAGTAGGATCTAAAATAATGTGATTTCTTTCTATTAAAGAATTGTTTTGCCGATATTGTTTTTCTGACGCCACCTAAGCCCATGATCCCCACAATGTGAGGTTTCCTGCTTTGTAATTGCTGCAGGACTGTATCCTCAAAATCTTTCAGCTTGCACATCAAACCTATTGGATAGTCAGCCACTTGCAAGCCTCGTTTTTCCAACATTTTCGATAGACATTCAACAATCTTATCTAGCAGCTCCATCTCCAACTCCTTGCTAGTTATTGAAAAGAAAATAAATAAACTCTACATCTATTTATCAAATATAAAATATTACCATATCTAGAGAGCGAGGGTTGAGTTCTCACCCATTACAGACCTCTAGCTCGTAACCATTATTCTCTGCAATAGTAGAAAGTACGTTTCTGCACTTTTCAATGATTAGTCATATCGCAACTTCCCTTCATGAGTTCTCTTCTCTGCTAGTTCTTCTAGGGCCTTTGCATGCTTTCCATCTTTGCTCTGCGTCCACCTAACCTCAGCAGGCGTAATAGGCATTTCATCTTAGGCCTCAATCCTTTTTCTAGAAGGCGAAGTTATAGAGACTTGGCGAAGGTTTTCTTCACATCAAAGCTGTGATGGTTTATGAAGACTTTGTACCACTGAGCAGCAGCGGAGGCGGAGTCGTGGTGGAGGAGGATGCAGTGGTGGAAGCACAAGTAATGGTGGAGGCGGAAGCAACAATGGAGGAGGATACATTGTTGGAGGCAGAGGCAGCAATAGAGGAGGATGCATCCATTTTGCAAATTGCTAAATAGAAATCTCAACACAAATTGCAAAGGAGGAGGAGGATTAATGGGAGTTTCAAAAGCATGCAGAAATTATCTTTGAAATGAAAACCTTAGAGAGAATTGTACATATACATATATTATTAAAGCAAACCCTTCACCCCTGGTTAGTGACTAGTTATACAGCTAGTGGAGTCCTCTAGCTTCCTTGTGTTTTGGCAAGTTCTGCACTTCAATATTGTCAATGAGGTTTCCCAGTATTACAATATGTTCGAATTTGATTTTTTTCAATATTCTTGATATGCGTACCCACTTTTATAATATTTTGTGAGGACGTACTTTACACAGTAGTGCACGGTTATCGATGTTGAGCACGTTCTCTACTATTATAATATACTGGAAATTGGGTTTCCCATCTCAATCTTCGTGCTTCACCCGTCCATAACGTGTTTTCCATTATCCATACTAAACAAATTTGCTAAGAAGGCTTTGCATTACCAAAACCCTTAAAAAAACCTCTAAATCTCTTTATCATTCTGGGAAAGGCATCCCATCCTTAAAACCCTAAAAAGCTATTGGAGGTGTGATCATACATGGTTCAGTGATTTTAGAATATAAAATCCACGAGTCCCTGCCTTCAGGGTACTCGAATATCGATTTAAGTTGATTACCTAATCAACATTTGAATTTCAATATTTTATTTCCAACTAAAGTTTTTTTACAAAAAAAAAATATATATTATATAATATATATATATATATATATTATATACCTTATATTATAACATAGTAGTCTAAAAAAATGCACAAAATAAGCTCAGAAAATAATGGAAACTTTATATTATAATAGTGTAGTTTTAAAAATGCATAATTTAGGTGGGAAAATAATGGAAATTTTAGCAAGATCATGATAAAATTCTCTAGAAATTTTTGAACTTCAAAATTTTGGGTGCTCTAATTTTTTTTAATAATGTTGAATCCACTTTCATCATAAAAATTATTCAAACACTCCAACATTCTAATCTTTTCAAAAAAAAATTACAAGATTCCAACCAAAAATTTAGCATCCAAACTTAAATAAAAAACACCAACCTAATCAACATTTGAGTTTTATTATTTTATTTCCATCTCAGGTTTAGCTTATAAAAGAACTATCATGAAACAAAAGCTAGCCTTTCTTCAAATATACATCCAAGAAAATTGGCTACTCATATTAAACCGCTTTAATATGAAAAAATGGAAAGATGCTCGAAACCCTGGCAAGCAAGACCACAGCCGAGAAAACTTCTATGTGATCCAAGGGGAGACCGTGCTCATGCTAGCTTCTGGGATCTACACACTCTGAAGCACCTAAAATAGCTGAATGGAATAGTAAGTGACATGGTAGGGATAAGGGCTTCCAAGCCCATAGATGTCATAGATGAAAGAATTAGTAAAGACATGAAATTTATGGTAGAGCTAAGCACTCTTTTGTAGATTCCAACCTGTTCGTTAAGATCCCAGGGTGGATATGTGCTTTTCAATAACTAAATTGTCGAATATTAAGAGATTTCCCCCCAAAATTGGAGGAGATCCTTGTAGGGTTGGAGAAACTAAGGAGGATGGATGTAGTTAAAATGTTATTTCTAAAATAGTTAGCCGATGGCTTTGGCGTGATGAGTGCGGTTCCATGCCTAGGAGGTTGTCGAATATTAAGAGATTTCCCCAAATTGGAGGAGATCCTTGTAGCGTTGGAGAAGCTGAGGATGGAAATAGTTAAATTGTTAATTCTAAAAGAGTTAGTTGACGGCTTTGGCGTGACGAGTGCGTTTCCATGCCTAGGAGGTTGATGGCTAGAGGAAATTTTTATATATATAACCCTATTAAATGTATAGAGGTTAAAAGATAAATATATATATATATATAAGAGTGTATTTTGTAAGAGTAATTTAAATTGCATTAGATGTAGATAAAAAAAATAATATATTTTAAAAGATATTAAACGGTTTGAAATGTTTTGACTAAAAAAAATTATTTTTTTCATGGTTTTATGTGATATATATATTATATATATATTAATATATATATATATATAATATATATAAACAGTATATAAAATATTTACATACATGTATATTGAGTTATTTTATTAGCACACATTAAAATGATTTTTTTATTAATATATTTTTTAAGTATACTTCCATATCAATTCATGTTAAAATATTTTAGTCCATAATCCATATTGGATATTTTATTATATACAACATTAAAAATATTTTCTTCAACAAACATTTTACCAATATAATATATATTATATATATATATTATATATATATGAAGTTTCAAATACCATGGCTTGTCAAAACCTTATACTTATATGTACAATTAGTGGGCTATAACCAACATAATGCTATGAGAATATAATTCGATTTTAATTCTCAGTTTAATTCAAGGACAAATTAAACTGGAATTTCTTATTGCCATTTCTCAACACTCCCTCTCAACAAGAAAGGGATTATCAACTGCCTTGATCCTATCTCTGTGAAAATTGAATCTACATCTTGACAATGCCTTTGCCAAAATGGCATCATCTTGCTCTTCCGTCGGAATGTACTCCAACAACATAACCTGCCTCAATACACAATCTCTGGGATGATGATATCGGATATCAATATGCTTGGAACGATCACGAAAAAATGGATTTTCAAAGAGTTTGATAAAACTTTGATTATCGCAATAAATCACAGTTGGATCCATTTGCTAACCAAACAAACCAACCAGAATCTTCCTCATCTAAATGGCCTCACATGCTGGATATTTTTGGCCGTCCTTATTCAAAGATTGTATTACTACCGTCTAGAAATGCCACAATTGCCAAATTTTTTATTGTAAGGTGCGCGGTCCTCCTGCTCCTCTCCTCCCTATCATTGTCGTTGGTCCATTCGCAAAATGGGGTATCGATTTTATTACATGTAACCCTCACTCGGCCAGGGGGCATGCGCATATCATCCTTGTGGTAGATTATTTTACCAAGTGGGCCGAGGCAATGCCTACATTTTCGGCAGACGGAAAAACTGCTGCGATTTTCGTTTTCAATCATATCATTGCTCGGTTTGGTGTTCCCCAAGCAATTATCACTGACCATGGGAGTCATTTTCGAAACATCATGATGACCGAACTTATAGATCAGCTTGGCCTGCGTCACGATAGTTCCACTCCATATTACCCACATGCAAATGGTCTGGTTGAAGCAGTCAACAAAGTTCTAGTCACCATGATCCGACGAATCATTGGGATTCATCGGTCGAATTGGCACAACATGTTATTTTCAGCGCTTTGGGCATACCGAACCTTAGCCAAAACATCAACATGTTTTACTCCCTTTCAACTGGTTTACGATTTAGAGACAGTATTGCCCATTGAATGCGAAATCCCGTCATTACAAATTGCCGTGCAATTATTACCAGCCACTTCCGAAGAGGAAAAACGTTTATTATACTTAGCTCAATTAGATGAGAATCGGTGCAATGCTGCATTAGCTGTCGAAACTCATGCCAAACGGATCAAAGCTCAGTATGATCGGAATGTTACACCCCGCAATTGTTCGGAAGGCGACCTAGTTTTACTTTACGATCAAGCAAACGATAAGCTAGAGGCTGGAAAATTTGTACCCATGTGGCTTGGTCCATATATTGTCAAGCGGAAGCTGGCAAAAGGGGCCTATGAGCTAGAAGATTTTGATGGTGTCTCTTTAGGTAAACCTAGGAATGGGCTTTATCTAAAGCGATATTATGCTTAAACGATTAGCATGGAGATTTCATTAGATTAATTTTTTCTAAGTTGGTGTGTTCGTAGATTAAAGATGTGTGCTTTACTTTAGAGAGTACTTTTCATTATTAGTCCTGCTTATCTTGATTTTACTCATGATATTGCAGATGTCAACGCCTCTCCAAACATACATCGGTTTCGATGATAGTGCTTGTCGTAGTACATGAAACATCTCTTCCGCAGCCTAGGTTATCTATTCACCCTCTGATGAGTTAGTATCTATGCACGGGGTAAGCCTCGGTCAAACAACGAACAACATTGCAGAATACAGTGCAGTGATTGAATTATTATTTCAATCCATTTCATTTGGAATTCGAAGTTTTATTGTTAATTTAGATTTGGAACTCATTGTATTACAGCTTAATCGAGTTTATGCCATTAGAAATCCAATATTATTACAATTATTTTTTAGAGTCCGTCTCTTGGAATGAGAATTTGATTACATAGAATATCAGCACATTCCAAGATATTTAAATACATTAGCAGATGCAATTGCTTCTCGAATGTTAAATAGACATTTGCATTAAATCAAACAGTAAATTTAAAAACATCTCATAAACATGTTTTGCAAGATAACCATAGTAATAGCATAGCATAGCATAAGAGTGTGTCAAAATATACATCGTCCTCGATCATAGGTTGAAAAACACCTTATGATCGGCAAAAATGATAGTATCAAAAGTCCAAAAATGTGTCTACAAAGCAATCATCCTATCACTGGTGATGATCCCGATAAGACACCACTGCTCAGGCCACCCTACAAGGAACCTCCTAAAAGGTCCTAGGACCCCAATCACATAGCGCTGAAGCCGAAGAGGAATGTCATCTATGTTGATCTCCAGAATATTTGCGGTCAAGCACTCTAGATGGCTCTCCAACTCAACCAAGGTCTCTGTTGTCTGGTCCTGTGGGGCCGGTGCTGTGGCAGCTGGTTGTCTCCGATCATAGGGCTGGAGAGCGGCTGGTTGCCTTGGACCCACATCTGCATTTAAAAATTTTACTATTAGTTTTGGGACGATTGTTAAAAATACAAAAACATACATATAAAATTAGAATGTTGAAAAACATTTTTTACCTCTATCATCCCATTGCTCTCCTGGTGGAAGAGTCATGTCGTGATCACCGCGATAATCCATCCCAGCATATGGAAAATCTTGAATAATAAAAATTTGGTTCTCTAACCAACGTAAATACTCTGGAGTGAATCGAACAACCTCAGTACCCTCCTCTAGATGGCGGGTCATAACTGCAACCCATCGCATAACCCAAGGATCTTGGGGAAGTCCAGCCTCACCTGTGAGTTGTTGTGGAACCAACATCGGTACCCTCTCTAGGGCAAAGCTAACAACTAAATAACCATAACCAAGGTTCTTTAGCTGCCCATTCTTCGCCCTAGTCAATTGGCCCTTCACATTGGCCAATACAGCATCGCACCAGTTGAAGATGGTGCCTCGGAAGTAGTCCACTCCCATGCGCATCTGGGAGCCTGTAGCTAGATGCAATGCTGCGCTCCCGCAGAGTCTGGTAACAGTAAAAGTAATCACCTTCAATTCAGGGTGGGATATGGTTTTCACATCTATCCGTTTGTCTAGATCCTGGTTATTACAAAACTCTAGTCGGAGACTAGCGACAGATTGGCCACTTGGCCTAGATCCGAACAGAGATAATTGCTTGCCTCTCTTGGGCAAGCCAATCAAAAAGTATATGTCATCTAACTCGATTTCGAGCCGGTTGCCACCAATAATGAAGCACTGTTCCTGAATGCTCCACCTGTTCACCAGCCATTGTAAAAAGTCTACCTGTGCCCTCATGCCAAGTATGGTCCAAAATTTGAAAATCCTGCATGCTCTCAATGTCTGTAATGAAGGTGGATGGAGTAATGCAGCCTGATCCACATCCTCGTGCTCTCTTTCCTGCCAAATAAGCAGATTGTGTACCTACATTGCAAAATAGGTTGATTATAATTTTCTTTCCAAAATTCTATGAGTCAAAAATGGGAAAACTAGGGTTCAAAATCCGCATTCCGCGGGGTTCGTACCCATCCCTTCAAAGATAGTGCGTAGGTACGCACTTCTCCTTAAGGCTAGGTGCAGCACCCCGACGTTTCCCTGTGCACAGAAAAGTCGGGGTGCGCAAGGACCACATGGCGCCCCTGCGCAACCACCGCAAGTGATTTTTTGCCCTAATTTTCCTCCAAAAAAGGAAATCCCCTCTCTCCCCCTCCATCTATATCTATATCTCCCTCCATATCTCCTTCTTTGTCTCTTTATTTCACCCCCCAAAACACACATTCTCTCTCACTCCATAACTATCAATTTCTCTGTCCCTCCCTCTCTCCATCTCTCTCTTCTTCTCTCTCTTCACCTTCCATCACTATCTCTATCTCCCTTTGTATCTCTATATCACCCCCAAAACATACACTCTATTTCTACCATCTATCTATCTATCCATCCCTCCTCCTCTCCCTCTCTCTCTCTTTCTCTCCCTTCTCCCTCTCCCCAACTTCTCTCTCTTTCCTCCTATTGTCCTCTCTCCCTCTCTCTCCATATTCCTTATCACTCCCTCTCTCTCTCCACATTCCTCTCTCTATGTATTATTCTTACCTCCCTCTCTCTCCCCCTTTAGCTTCATCTCTCTTTCCCTCCCTCGCTCCACTCATTCACATCCTCTCTCTTCCTTCCTCTCTCCCCCTTTCTCTCCAATCTCTCTCTCTCTCTCTCTCTCTCTCTTTATCCTCCAACTTTGTTACTATATCCCTCCATCTCTCCTTCTCTTTCCTTTTCTCCCCCTTCTCCCTATCTATCCTTTTTTGTCTCTTTATCTCACTCGCAAACATGCACACTCTCTCTCCATCTATCCCATCTCTCTCTCTCTCTCTCTCTCTCTCTCTCTCTCTCTCTTTATCCTCCAACTTTGTTACTATATCCCTCCATCTCTCCTTCTCTTTCCTTTTCTCCCCCTTCTCCCTATCTATCCTTTTTTGTCTCTTTATCTCACTCGCAAACATGCACACTCTCTCTCCATCTATCCCATCTCTCTCTCTCTCTCTCCAATTCTCAGTATCTATGACATTTTTCTTCCCTCCCTCCATATATCTATCCCTCCCTCTCTCCTCCTCTCTCTCTTCCTCCTTCTCCCTCCCTTTCTCTCCTACCTCCCTCTCTCTTCCCACCTCTCTCTCTCTCTCTCTCCTCCAATCCTCTCTCTTTCCCCATCACTCTCCTCCTCTATCTCAATTCCTCTCTGTCATCCTTCATCTCTCTCCCTTTCTCTCCTACCTCCCTCTCTCTCCCCCCATCACACACACACTCTCTCTCTTCTCTCCAATCCTCTCTCTCTCTCTCTCTCTCTCTCTCTCTCTCTCTCTTTGCCCTCCAATACTCTCTCTTCCCTGATCTCTCTCTCTCTAGCTATGTTACTTTATCCCATCCTCGCTTTCCTTATATCCTTCTTTGTCTCTTTATCTCACCCCTAAACATACACACACTATCTCGATCTCTCCCTTATCACTACCTCTTTCTCTCCCCTTCTTACTGTCTGTGTATTTATTCTCCCCTCCCTCTCTCCCCCTCCAACTCCATCTCTCTATCCCTCCCTCTCTCCTCTCTCTCATCCTTTCTCTCTCTCCCTTTCTCTACTACCTCCCTCTCTCTTCCCCCATCTCTCTATCTATGCCCTCCAATCCTCTCATTATCTCCCTCTCTCTCTCCTTCTCTCTCTCCCCTAGCCATCTTTGTGTCTCCCTCTCCCTCTTTTACCCTTCTCTACCTCTCTCACTCCTCTCCCTCGCTTCTGTTATGAAACCAGCTCACAAAAAGATAGAAAAAAGATATCAACACCTTAGAATTTAGCCTCTTCGAAGGGGCAACCTCCTTTACATCACATAAATGAACAATTCTTAGATGATTCAAATGACAAAACATTCTTTCTATATGAGTCTAAGGAGTCACAATATAACCAAGCCGACCTAACAATAATAATATAAAGGCACAAAAATAACAATAGAGGGATTCTATGGGGCACAATAATAACAATATGGGGACAATAGGGCAACAACAATATTAATAAGGGATACAACTACAATATTAATGGGGGCATCACTAGTATTATAGGGACCTAACATTCCCCTCTCCTTCAAAAAGTGTTATCCTCAATGCTTGAGTAGTTCTGGATGCTTCTGTATAAAATTCTCATCCTCCCATGTGGAATCTTCAACGGATAAGTTCTTCCACTTGATGAGATACTCTGAAATGGATTGATTTCGTAGTTGTCGAGTTCTTTTTCTATGATTGCTTCTGGTTCCAATATAATTTTTCCTTCCTCATCAAGTTCTGGCAATATTGTTTGAACGGGGAGGTTGTTGCCTATAACCTTCTTTAAACATGAAACATGGAAAACTAGGTGCACTCGAGAAGCTGCAGGAAGCTCCAATTTGTATGCCATAGTACCAATATTTTGCAACACCTTGTACAGACTGTAATACTTTGGTGACAATTTGTTATCCTTCTTAGTTTGCTTGAGGGACATTTGTTTATATGGTTGTAGCTATAGGAATACCCAATCACCTAGATCAAAACTTCTTTCACTGCGATGTTGATCTACTTGTTGTTTCATTCTATTCTGCGCCAACATGAGGTTATCCTTTAAGAGTTGGAGAACTTGTTGTTGATGCTCGATGTGATGTTTTACTGCTTGAACCTTAGAATTTTCTCTTAAATATGATGTGATGGATGGTGTTTGATATCCATAAAGTGCCATAAATGGGGTCATTCTTGTTGCAGTATGGAAGGAACTGTTATATCACCATTCAGCCAGAGGCAACCATTTGACCCATTGTGTTCGTTTATCAGATACAAAGTAACAAAGATATCCTTCCAAACATTTCTTTACTATCTCCGTTTTCCCATCAGATTGAGGATGATAAGATGAGCTATGAGCTAACTGAGCACCAAGACAAGAAAGTAATTATGTCTAAAAATTTCCTGTAAAATGGGATCTTTGTCACTTTATTGGTCAGATAAATCGATCTTGCGGACAAGGCCAATCTCCCTAGTATTAGAAGATAGTCTAGCAACAAACAAACAAACAAACTTATCTTTCTCTAGACATATGCGATTTATAAGTAAATACTACAAAGGTGTTAAGATCCTACCTTAGATCCAATGCTTGTTCGTAGTAGTCATCCTTCAATCGTTCGAAAGAGTTAACCTCCAATAGTTCAAAAGAGTTACCTTTAAAGACCTGCAATCACAAACAAGCAAACATTAAATAGCACCTGCATAGAAAATATCATAAATCATGTCTATTATGGTGATCAAGGAATCCATAAAATAAACCATGAATCAACAGCTTATTGAGAAAAACAAATTTATTTGTATTAACTTTGAAGTAGAAGAACCTTACAACCTTTTCAGCCTTGATGTTGAACAAGTTCTTCCTGGGGTCCGAAACAGGAATTTCCTTTACTTTGACAAGCCTTGCACTCCTCCAAATGAGATCTTAGAGGTATGTAATCTCTCCTCATAAAAACTCAACTAAAGAAGACTAAGTTCCAGCAACATTTCACCTCAAAAATATTCAGCTTCTAACCTCTTCAGTAACCAATCCAATGCTTCTTTTTATAGTGGAAAGGAGGAGGTTACAAGTCCACCTATGAAAGGATAGAATCCTCCTTCAAAGGGATAATCTCCTCACATCAAGGGGTTAGCTCCTTAAGGTATGGGATGCATGAACCTTAAGAGAGCGAACTTGCCACCTCAATATTCCTTCCAGAAGGTTCTAGAAATGACTGAAAGTGAGTTTTTCAAAATATACTTGTGCCTTTTAACTTTTACAGGGGTCCGCACCTTTAACACAGAGACAGTGCAGTTAGGTGCATAGGAGACTTGACCATTAGGTGCAGGACCGTAGGTAATACAAAGAGAAAGTGCGGAACCAGAGTTTTAAAGACTTTGAGGGCTTTTCTCTTACATTCAAGGCTTGATATGAGGAACTGATGCTTTAGAATTGCAGAGGGGGAAAGTATGAGTGGTAATGAACTCACACGGATGGCATAATGTCAAGGTGACACTTTTTAGTGCAACACACTTACAATAATCTTTGGGTTTCCATGTAGCTTTTGAATTGTTTCCATAAATGTCGTAGAAACTGTACTAGATTTAAATGGATATGATAATGCAAAAAAGTATGGATACTTGGTAAGTCTATCAACTACCACCATGATGACACTCTTTCCCTCAGACTTGGGTAAACCTGTGATAAAATCCATTGAAACCTCCTCCCAATGTTGGCTTGGAATGGATAAAGGTTGTAATAGACCTGGTGTCTTAATTGTTTCAACTTTATTTTGTTGGCATACCAAACATTCCATCACAAACTTTCAAATATCTGATTTAAGGCCATCCCAAAAAATGCCTTCTTAACCCTGTGGTAAGTTTTTAAAAATCTTGAGTGCCCTCCTAAGGGAGAAGCGTGCAATTCCAGAAGAATCTTTTGTTTGAGTTGCGAATTCTTACAGAGGTATAAGCAATCTTTGTACCATAACGAATAATTTTTCCAGCTAAATGTATCAGATGTACTGGAATCTTGTTGTAACTTTTGAATAAGTTCCCACACTTATTTTTCATTCTTCCATTCCTCCCTTGCTTCGTTTATCCAATCTGGTTGGATAATAGAAATGGCGCACAAAAATGCTTCTAAATCCTCATCCTTTCTTGAGAGTGCATCTGCCACAACATTTTGCTTCCCTTTTTTGTATATGATTTCAAAGTCATAACCCAACATCTTTGTGACCCATTTTTTTTGGTCTTTAGAGGGTAATCTTTGTTCTAAAAAGTATTTAAGGCTATCATGATTCGTTTTTACCTTGAAGTGTCTTCCCATTAGGTAGGGTCGCCATTTCTTAAGTGCATGTAGTATTGCCAAAATGTCCTTCTCATAAATAGCTTTGTGTATATACCTTCCCTTGATTAGATGACTTTTGAAAGCAATGGGTCTTTCATCTTGCATTAAAACAACACCAATTCCATTTTTGGAAGCATCACATTCCACAATAAATGTTTTTGTGAAGTCTGGTGTAGCTAAGACCGGTGCTTGGCACATTGCCTCTTTAAGATATGCGAAGGCCTTTGTTGCTTCTGGAGTCCATGAAAATGCATCTTTCTTCAACAATGTTGTTATAGGTGTTTCTATTTTCCCATAATTCTTAACAAACTTGCGATAATACCCTGTCAACCCAAGAAATCCTCACAAATTCTTTATGGATATGGGGATTTCCCATTCCTTAATGGCTTTAATTTTGCTAGGGTCTACCTTAACTCCATGAGATACAATATGACCCAGATATTCCACCTCTTGTACTCCAAAGAAACATTTGGATCTTTGTGCATATAATTGTTTCTCCTCCAATAGTTGTAGCACCCTATCAACATGTTCAACATGATCCTTCCAAGACTTGTTGTAGATTAGTATATCATCAAAAAATACTAACACAAATTTTCTAAAGAATGGTTTGAAAATTGAATTCATCAAACCTTGAAATGTTGAAGGTGCATTGGTAAGGCCAAAAGGCATGACCAAAAATTCATAATGACCCTCATGAGTTCTAAATGTTGTTTTCGGAATGTCTTCAATCTTCATCCTGATTTGATGATATCCTGAACGAAGATCCAACTTGGTGAAGTAAATTGATCCATGCAATTCATCCAGTAATTCATCAATGACAGGAATGGGGAACTTATCTTTA
>APFE031729303.1:3824-32896 GCA_000404065.3 Pinus taeda | reverse complement strand
GAGGGGAAACTCACCCGATTCTGCTTCCCATATACACAATTTCACAGAAATCAAAATTCAGAGAGCTATTACTCATACCTTCTACCATACCTTTACCATGAAGTATTCGAAGGCCCTTCTCTCCAATATGTCCAAGCCTTTGATGCCACAACATGGTCTTCTCTCCAGAGACCACTAGATTTTCTGCTCCATTTTCAGGAACCATAGAACTATTGCACCCATCAACAACAATGTTACCTTGCAGCTTGTACAAAGTTCCAATCCAAACTCCTCGCATCAATACCAGTGCTCCTCGAACCATCTTGCAGGTATCCTTCTTGAACACTGTCTTTACACCTGCATCATCCAGCTTGCTTAGAGAAATCATATTTCTGGCCAGTGCAAGAATATGCAGAACACCCGGAAGGGTTCTAACCCTTCCACCTTGCAACTTCAACTTTATTTTTCCATGACCAATGATTTTAGCCTTCCTATCATCTCGTAAGAAGACATCACCACCATCATATTTCTCATACTCGGAGAACCACTCTCTATGGGGAGTGAAGTGAAATGATACACCTAAGTCAATTAACCATGCCTCATGATCTACATGTGTACTTGAAGAAGCCAAGTACACATCCCCACCTTCATCTGAGGTGGTTTTTTCCTCTGCAGAAGGAGCATCATCAGATCCCTTTCCTTTATCAGGAGCTTTAGATTTACACTCCCTCCTGAAGTGCCCTTCCTTTCCGCATTTCCAGCACACCACCTTTGTAGGTTTTCCTGGAGATTTAGATCTCCCTCTAGATTTAGATCTCCCACTCGATGACTTATTTTTGTTTCTGTTCTGGGACCGTCCTCATACAGACAAGGCATCACCATTCTGGTTGTCCATATTTTTCCATCTAATCTCCTCCGTCAGCAAGGCTGAGACTATTTCATCAAACTACAAAGCAGCTGCATTGCTACCTATTGCAATAACCAAACTATCCCACGAATCTGGTAGAGAACACAACGAACTGATGCACTTATCTTCATCTGAAATTTTGATATCAACAGATGATAATTGACTTACCACAGTATTAAACGCATTCATATGCTTTTTCACTGAGTCTCCATCTTTCATCCTCAGGTTATACAACTTTTTCCACAGGAATAGTTTATTCACCAGAGACTTAGATTGGTACAAAGTCCCTAACTTGTCCCATAGAGCCTTCGCCGTAGCTTCCCCTGATACATTCAACAATACTGAATCTGAGACACACAATTGTATTGTGCTCTTTTCCTTCCGATCCAAGTTCTCCCATTCTTCATCGGTCACTCCTGTTGGTTTAGTACTCGGATGAACCGTGATCCACTGATCTTTATCCACCAACAGATCCTCCATCTTGAGTTTCCACAACTCAAAACTCTGACCATTGAACTTCTCAATCTCTATCTTTCCTCTACTCGCCATCTTCTTTCACCACTAGAATTGATCTCGCAGATCTCCCACTGAACAGGGTCTACCGCAGGCCTGAGTGAAACTCCTCAGCAACAAAGGCATCCCCTTGAAGCCAAAACAACTCTGATACCAAATGTAGTTTTTAACCCCGTACAAAAATTACCTACATAAGAATTCTAAATCACAGGAAAAAATAAAAATGCGAAAGCATAACACATAAAACACATATACATAGAGATTTCCCATTGGATCCCAAAACCGGGACTACCAGCTTGATTTTTCATTATGTTCCTTTCAATGTTACAATACATATTTATACATGCCGAAGCATCCAATACCATGGACCAAAACCCATCACGTCCAAAACCATGGACCGAAAACCATCGCGTCCAAAAAACATGTGCGAAAATCATGCACAAAACCATAGGTGGGTCCACCCAACCTAACATAGGGTCCAAAACCAAAATTTTCTGGGGTGCTGCCCCAGACCCCATAAAGTGGGGTTACGAGTACCCCTCAAACCCCTTGCTAACTATGTGGAAAGAATATAACACAACCCAACATTCATAACATGGAAAACACTGACCAACTTGTTTGAGAACAAAAGTCACCATAGGAATTTGACACTGACAAACAAGCTTCGTAGCATCAATATACAGAAGGCTAAATCAATTCCACAGTACCTGAGCAAATTCATGCACTGTTGTGAAAATTGGCGTGGTTGGTATTATTTTTCCACATGAAGATATGGTATCTCTAGCATTGTTGGGTCTTCCTAAGAGCTAGCACGATTATTAGGATTCCATGAATGGTAGAACAAACTACCAAGTTGGGAGTGTTTATGGTCTGATCTCATGCAGGAAGAGATCGGGTAGAGTAATAGAGATGGAAATTCGTCCAAGGTTTAGGATGAGGAGAACTGTGCCTTGGATGGAAAGGTGAAGAAATGGAAAGGGAATAAATCCCAATCCAAAGGAGATTCTAGTTAGGTAGGCAAGAAGAAATAATTTTAGAAGACTAGATGTTTTCACTTTCATGAGTTGTTACACTATGCCACGAAGTGTCCGCACAAGAATACTAACAAGAAGCCCTTAGGAGGAGCGGTAGGTGAAGAGCTAGCTTCACAATTCGAGTTGGATTTCACACTCATTACATGCATGGTGACATTGGTGATAGGTAGTGTGTGGTATTTGGATAGTGGAACCTCGTTCCATATGATGGACAACAAAGAATTTTTCAATGAATTCGAGGAGAAGGACCTATAGATGCACATCGAGACAGGAGATAATGTAAGGTATAGTGAAACTAATATTGGTACAATTAATTTTCAAAGGGAGTCTAGTTCTCCTCTGACATTAAAAGATTTTATGTATTAACCGGGTCTGAAGAAGAATTTAGTTTAAGTTGCTATGTTAGAAGGCCATGGTTACGATGTGATATCTAGTGAAGGAAAGGATTTCCTTAGACATATCGCCACAGGACAAGTGAAGTGGATTGGGGCTTGGGTGAAGAAACTCTACAAATTGGATGTAGAAGACTATGTTTCTTTGAGCATGAAAGTAGAGAACGTGCAGAGTTGAGACACCGCTGAATTATGACATAGGAGACTTGGCCATTTGCACCATCGAGCCTTGAATATCATGCAACATATTTCAACATGACTTCCCAAAGGTGCACTAGAGCTACATGAAAAGGGTGTACATTGGTGAAGTACACCAAAGCTACCTTTGATGATAAGGATAGTAAAGCACAAGTAGTCCTTGAAAGAGTTCACACAGATATGTGTGGACCTTTCGCGACATCCTCCACAACCAAACACAGGTATTATGTTATATTTATAGATGTTTTATCATGTAAGTGCTATATTTTATTCATGCATAAGAAAGACCAAACATTCTCCAAATTTTTTGAATTTAAAGAACTTGTTAGAAAGACATTGACAAGAAAGTTAAGGCTCCTAGGGGCGATAACGGTGGTGAATGTGTCCAATGAGTTCAAGATCTTTTGTGAAACAGAAGGAATTCAATGGGAGTTAATAACACCCCATAACTCACAACATAATGGAGTGGATGAAAGGAAGAACATAATTATTGTGGGAGTTGCACGAGCGATGTTTCTTGATCACGGCCCACCGTTGCACTTATGGGCTAAAGCATGCAACAAAATTGTATATGTGCAAAACATGATTCCTCATTGGATTCTCAGGATGAGTACACCAAAATAATTTTTTTTAGGGAAGAAATCACATGTGTCACTGTTCGGGATCTTTGGTTCATCAATTTACTATCATGTTTCCAAGGATGCAAGGAAAAAGCTAGAGCTCATAGATGAGTTGGGCATATTTGCAGGGTACACTCATGCACCTTACAAATATTGGGTGTACCTCTTGTTTGTGATATTTTATCACTCTTAAATTAGTTGAATCATAACCATTAATTATCAAGAAGGGTAGGTATTTTATTTCAAAGGAGTCTACAATGTCTGTGCTAATACATGAACAACCAGGTAACACAAAAATGTCATTGAAAACACTTGCAGAATTTAAAACTTTCTTGTAGAAATGAAACTCACACTTGTAGAAATTAAAGAACACACTGCAGAAATGAAACTCATTCAACAAAGAAGAAATTCACACTTCATAAGCTTCAGAAAATTAGTAGGTGCGACATGTGTTATTAACTAGAGTGCAGCAATAATATAAAACAACATACCATAAGTTTGAAAACAGAAGTGTGTCTATTCCACAATATATGAAATGACAATAAGAAATTCACTTCAACATCTAAGAAAATAAATATACTACTAATGTTGTGATCCATTCTAAAGAGGAGGGCCCTTCCTCCCCATAAGGGTGTAGGAATGGAACGAAACTACTTAAAGATTCAACACAGGAATTGCAAAATCATCACCAAGTACTTGTTATATTAAAATAGATCAAAGATACAAGATCAAAATATCGGTATTGTTCCAGATGTTTCCGTCCCCTTCTCATTGGACTGAGCCTCTTTATAAAGTCTTATAGAGCCCCAAAATTACGGAACGAACTAGTCATGAGAATCGCAAGATTCTCATGTTGATCGATTTAATAGAAATGAAATAAAATAGAAGTTGTTACAACCAGTTTTCAATTAAAGACCTATTATGGTTATGCCACTTTTTATAGCTATAACTGCTCAAATCTTTTCAACCTTTAGCACAGAGTTACATCTCACGGTCTACAACAACTATCTCTAAAATAGCGGCCACGATATTTATCAGTTTGTAGTGTAGCAACAACGTCACAGTGTAACAACAACTCATGGTGTAACAATAGTTGTGGTATAACAACAATCTTCAGGGTGTAACAACAATTTTCAGGGTGTAACAACATGTAATAGCAACAATTTTTTGCCCATAGTCTTCAGTAATTAAAAAAACACCTAAAAGAAAAACATCCAAAATACCTCTTTCATAATTTCCCTAGTTAGTCATTCCAAAAAGACATTGTTTCTTTCAATACTTAGCAAAAAATGGCATAATAATAAGTCAAAGAAAAATATTGCTTCTTAAATAGGGAGAGTGACATTGTGTCAAGGGATTGATGGCTTTAGTGAAGGGAAATGGCCAAAAATAGGGAAAAAGGTGCCTAAAATATCCTTAAATAATGTACCCAACATCTCCCCCCAACTTAAGCCACTGCATCCCCTCATGCAAATTTCTCTGAATGTTCACGTTCGTCCTTTATTACAATACTAGTGTGTTTCTGATGTAGTTTTGTGAGATCATAAATGTCAGTAGTATCTTCATCCTCTTGCATGTATCCTTGAGTAGCGATAAGCTGAGTGGTCCAAGATCATTCATCATAGTTGTTTAGCTGGTAATGAGGCTGGTGGCTCTTAATCAGAAGCCAAATCAAAGGGAATTTAAACTTAAGTCCTATCCAAAAATCTCCCATTGATTTAACAATTCGTGCATACTCGAGAACTCGAGTAACATCTATCACAAAATTACAAAGTCCAAATAGATCCCTTTTCTGTAAAGTTTCACTACTAGCTTCCGAACGTTTCAATCTTCCCATCAATGCTCTGCTCTTCAACTGTGAAAAAATATTAAGACAAAACCCAATGACTCTTCTCTTGTACTGGGATGGTTGTTCCTCCATGTTAGGAGTACTAAGAAATATTCTGAATTCTTGCCTTAGGGCAGTAGTCGTACTAGGCTCTGATCTTATTTTTAGTGTTTTTAACTCTTCATTCCTATCAGATGATGACTTGGAAAGATGCCAATTGACTTGGTTCCTCATAAAATATATGAAAGCCCGCAACTATAAGTCTCGAACATAAGAAAAAAACTTTATAATCATTTGTAGAATGACATGATCAGCAAATATATTATGCAAAAATATTTCACACAACAAACTTTGTTCATCAAAATCACAGGAACATAATACATTTAAAAGAGTCCTAGTAGAAACACCCTTACAGGTTCTATTCTCACCGATATATTTCAATTGGAAAAGATAAAACTTTTCACAGAGGAAAACCAGATAAGATGGAGATGGCGCCTTGCAAACAAAAAGGTTCAGGGCTAACTCATACATTTCTCTTTTATCTTCAGTCAATTCTTTAATTTCTTGTTGTAGTTGTTGGGTTTGTTATTCCTTCTTCTTCTCGGCTTCCTTTGTCTCCCGTTGTATGAGTTCTTCTGTCAGCAACTCCTCAGCCCATTGATCCTTAAGAGTGTGAATAATATTTTGATGCTCCTATAAATAAGTCACTCCCTTTTCCAGGGAGAGTGCCAACTGTTCCAATTATGGAATTCAAAAATAATAAAAGTTTTTCGAGGTGCCAATCTGCCTCAGGGTCTAGTGCAATGGAAGGTGTAACAACATCTCAAAATTCGAGTTGTTCTACCTTGACTATTGGTTCTTGTGCAACAACAGTTCCATCAATAGGTTCTTATGGATTAACTCTCACCTTTTCTTCCTGAAAATATTCTTCCTCAGCTACTGATTCTTGTGTAACAATAGTGTCATCAACATGTTCTTGCATTTCAGTTTCCAGGTCAAATTCCATAGGGTGATTTGTTTCGGTTGTTGGTTCTTGTGTAACAAAAGTGTCATCAACAGGTTCTTGTGTAACAGATCCCCATGGTTCTGCCTGAGTTTCCTTCGAGATGGTGTTTGCATCATAGATTTATACCTTATTGTTGCCAACCCTTCAGCACATGTTGTGCATACAGGCCCCTGCATGGTTTCTGCTCCCAATTTATCGACAACCTCCACCAATGTATCAAGACCCAAAACCCTTGTTTCCATTTACATATCCTCTAATTTCTTCTTCAATTCTTTGTTTTCTACTTCTAATTCTTTAATTTTAAGCAGAAGGGCTTGGGTTTTGTTCTTACCTAGCAAAGGAGTATCTTGTTGCTTGGCCTATTCTTCTTTATTTTGTTCCTTCACAGCTTCATGCATGCTAAACTTCTTTCCATATGGTGGTGATGGTTTCGTTCGAGTGCCAACCTTGACCCTTCACTTTGGTGTTCTAACACCAATAGGTCTTTCCAACGATATTTTCCCGATTCTGACTCTGAAGGAGTACCCCTGCTTCTCAGTTACATCTATCTTTCCTAGAGCATCTGTGGAGGTTTCAGCTCGTTTCCGACGTGACGTTCTTGTCTTTTTGCTAATGAAATCCTCCTATCTTCATATTTTCTACTCTAGGGCCTCCAATATGATCAACTTTATAATTCCATGATTAGTGATACAACTTTCCGAGTGTGAGGCAACCTTTACTGCAACCTCCATATGCTTCAAGTTATCCAACAAGAAGTAAGGAAGATTGATTAATTTCCTATTTGAAGATGTTTCAGCAGCGAAAAATGATAATTAAAAACTATTGTTGCACGCCCTTCACATGTAATATATTTGATGATAAATAAAGAAACATCATTGCATGGTTGTGGAAGGGAAAGGTGGTCAATTCCCCTTTCCTTCTTAACCAATTTCTCCTCTCGTTACAAAAGTCCATTCTTGAGGGATGGGTCATTGAGTTTTTGATTGAGCCATCTCTTTCCTTCAGTTTGAAGTGTTGTCACTCGGGTGACTACTTCCTCTGTAACCTCCATATTTAAATCTCTAACCTATGTTTGGTTTCTGTGCAATTTTTGGGAAAATTCGAGAGCAACACTTTCATTTGACCCTCTTAGTCACTCAAAAAATTCGAGCCACCCTACTTCTCTGAAGATTTGACAAGCTTATGGGAAATTCTCTAAAGCCTCTATGGAATTTGGCTCATGTATTACCACTACTCCACCCATCTTGCATTGTTACAGTTGATCCTTACTGTGTTGTTTTCTGCTTACTGTCGCAATTCCTGAGAAATCTATGCAATGAGGATATAAAGCTTCATTGGGGTGGATATTAGGGTAGTAGGAAAGGGTGTCAAAGAAATAAATCATGCAATGTGGGTTATCATTTTGTTATTAATCCAAAGGTATGGAAATATGGCTTAGGTACACTCACACTTGATGAAGTGATTAGTCATAAAAAGGTGATAATGATTACAGTATTTCCCACTTCAAATCAAATTATATTACAAATCACAAAATGATTCACCCCTGTCAAACTTAAATGCAAAGGTCGTCCTCGGCCATCAAAATATAATGACATATTAATCACCATAATTGCTAAGTAAATAAAAAGAAATATTCATTTTCTAATGACTTACTTGAGGGTGATGTGATTGATACTGACAGTGACCACTGGTGACAAGGACTGTTGAGGCAAACAGTTGTAACCGGTTCCCTAGTATAATTGTCTCCCACTAGATTGGTTGTTACAAATGTAACAACAAATGGATTTCCTTGTGATAGCTAAATATTTACAACAGAACTTTTATAACAATAAGGTATTCCTTGGAGACTATTATGCTCTTGAAGGGATTTCTAAAAATGATACAATAAAATGAATAAAACTAGACTTGTAACAACATAATATATATGTCTAACAACATGTTGTAAAAAACATATTAAAAATAGAAATATGTACTGTTAGGTTCCTATACCAATAGGAGTCATAATTTTTGAATGGCTGGTATTAAACTTGTAATATGTACATACCTTTGCTTTCTGCAAATGTTTTCCATATTCAAAAAATTAAAAAATGTAAAGAGGGTATGTCCTAAAAGAATAATCAAAGGACAAAAACAATAAAAAGGTCAAAAAATATGAAAAATATGAACCCCAACAAAAGAAAAAGTACCATGAAAATGTGCAAGTCAAAATGCTACTACTATTTACTTTTTGTGCATAATAAATGACTGTGTGCAGTTTGTAATCTTTGCCACAATCCATGATAGTCAAAATGTTTAAACTTGGCTATTTCATGTTTCAATTTCATGTCTATAGATAGAGAATAAAAATGTGACCAAACTATTTAATCTTGGTAGATAATTAGATAGGTAGAGTAAATAAAAGGAGTTAAACTGTTTAATTTGAGCCCTTGGATGTAATAAGGTTAGATTTAGTTAGTTTACTATTGTAAAATAAATAAAAATGTTTGATAAGGGTTTTCTAGCTCAAATGCACCCTAATAAAGGGAAGTGAAAATGGTAGGATGAGTAGACGGGTAAGTAGTAGAAAGGTTACAGAAGTACTATGATTGATTAGACAAAAGCACATTTATTATTCTCATCATAAAAGTTCCAAATGTGAATAGGAACTCAAGCATGCAGATGGATATCAAAGTCAATTAATTAACCTCCCTCATTCATTTCACCTTTCACATAACTAATTTCCCACAGTAAATATCAAAGTACTTAAAAACAATAAGTCAAATAGGCTCAAAGCATTTCTCTGATTTTTGGAGGGACCAAACCCTCGGCTCAATGACTTATAAGAAATAAGTACTAAAACCCCCTCATAAACATTCATTCCCCCCCTTTAGTTCATTCATCCTCCCTAATAATACTCTTTTCCTAAGGTTAAATTACTTTTACCTAGGAAAAGTGTTCATTCCCCCACATAAATCATTTTCATATAAAAAATCCACAAAACACTATATCCTAAGTTTTTATGTTATCATCGGAAAAGTATTAAAACATGGAATATCATATACTTAGGGTATTATGCCCCTTTCCGATCATTTTATTAATTACTAATTTATTTTATTAAATCCTAAACAAAATCCTATTTCCCGTATATATTTAACTCCCACGATATTAATTAACCCTACCCTATGTTTAATTATATAAACTGTTTTTTTCTACCCAAACCCACTAACTAATCGATCCACAGTTAAGTTAGTTAAAAACCAAATTAAACCCTCCCCTAATGACCACCACACCTTAACCTTGCCTTAATCCCTCATTAACTTAAAGCTGCCGCACTTAATTCCCTGCCAGCCCCCACCCCCAACTACCCTTCGTGAAACTCCACTTCCCGATCACTGCATGATCACTCCCCTTCAAACCAGATGACCCATATCCATTTTAGACGCGCCTCGATGTCCAAACATTACTCGCCCGAAATGGGTTGTTTCCGCTGGGCCCCTAAGGCTACATGTTGCTCAATGAATGGAATCAACTAGCCTCCCTCCAATACCACCGAGCGCCCAAAAGCGGTGCAACGGAACCACTTACCGCCTACCCTCTACGTGCCAAAAAGCCATTGTTCACCCCACTACACGACAAATGACCACTGTTCACCCATACCCGCCAAAATTGACTTTTGCGCATAAATCCAAAAATTCCCCAAATCATTTGTTTTATCGTTTTTTCAACTAAAACGCTCCATGCACGCATGTGCGAATGTCAAATATGTCAACCTATGTCCAATTGCACCCTAAAGACGCCACACAACACCCAGTTTTCTCTCCAGCCTACTCAGAACCTTTTCAACCTTTCATAGTTACCAGCCAACCTGTTCAGAGCTAGTTCTCCCTTATTCCAGGTATTTAAGCCATAATTCACTGGAAAACCTCTCAATTTGAGAACCATTTACTGAGTTTGTTAGTTAAAGTGAAAATTATTTAAAGGAACTCAAGTAACTTGAGCTTACACTGTACTCAACCATATTTTTCCTAAAAAACTAAAAACCACCTCCCCCATTCTCAAAGCCACAAGAACTGAGAATCACTACCCCAATTTCCATGGATGTGAGACCTATTTCCACTCCCCATTTAGACCTAGACCATACCCCCTTGTAGACAAGGATTTCCAAATAAAAGACACTTCTTTCCATGAATCCCCTCTCAAACTCTACCGCTGATACAAAGACCAATACTTGAACCATGCTGATAAAATTGGTTTTTGGGAGTCCAGTTTGCCCAAGTACCAATTCCCTAAAGTTCACATTTTCCCAGAAATTGTCCATTACTGCCACGCAAACTATATCCCCCGCCAAAGAGCAGTGATGTCCCCTGACAATACTATACTCTTCACCATCACTGCTCAAGCAATAAATGAGATACTACAACTTCAACCTAGCCAAAACTTGACTCCCCTCTCCATTGGAGATCTATTGGACTTATTTCCCAAGCTTAGCCCTACAAGATTGTCCCAAATAATCCAAACCTACATTGTGGAAGAAAAGTATACCCCCAAAGAACCTCCTCCATATGTGTATACCATATTTTCCCCATTTTTCCAAGACATTGTGGCAATGATATCTAGTGTCCTAGGTTATACCACCAGAGAGTATATAGACGAGATCATCTTGGCTTTCATGTCTATATACACTCTAGGACAACCTCCTATTTTTATTTATGATTATACCAAGTTTATAGCTGATATGATGCATGACCAGTTCCTTAGGATGAGTAATGAGCGAGTCCTCAAGTACTCCTCTGTTTTGTATCACCTCTTTTTATACTACTAAGTTTATAAGTTCCCATTTACTCTTCAGAAGCTTGACACAAAAGGTCACCCTAGGTCAGTAATTTTCTAGACTCCATTGATCCACAAATATGACTCTCCATATTCATATACAGACTTCATAGACCTATTTGTGCATGCCATTGTGACAATGCTGATAGGCAAGCCTCCTCCAACAATCAGCTCAGATATGAGGATGATTTTGCAACTCTCAAAAAAATCCAAAGTGGGGGATTGGTACTTGTACCAAAACCACACTAAGATTAGAATTTATGGCTGTGAGTTGACCCCTTATAAACTACCCAAATACCTGCCAATGAGGTTATTTTCTCTAGGGTACTACAGGCAGATAATCAATTCAAATGAGGTACATTTTGTCAAAGCCAAAAAGAAAACCAGGATCAGAATCAAAGACCAATTAGGTCCCTTTATTTGTAATATCCGAGAAGCTAGAAAGGAGGGAAATGAAATCCTTCAAAGACTACATCTAAAACATAGCTTCATATGGAGGTATGATCCCTTGGATTTCGTCTGCAACAGAAGACAGAAAAACAAGATGTCTCCCTACATACATCACCATATCCTTGAAATAGAAAAGTATGCCAACCAACTAGAATGGGTGGAAAACACTTTAGAAGATAGGGATAGCACTAAAGTTGTTGTGGAAAACACTCTAATTTATATATAGAAACAACTTGATAAGGGTTCTTTCCTGCAAGTGATAGGGGAATCATAGGTACAGGAAGAGTCACAAGCACCAGAACAATCAGAGAAAACAAACAGACCAGAGGCCACTCTGAGTACCCTCCAGTCTTACAGACTCCTATAAATGAGGGGAGAAACCTCAAGAGAAATAGGGAATGGACCACTCCTTCAGGAAGAACAACATCTCAAGCCTATGCAGAGACAAGCTAGGAAAAGAGACAAAGAATGAATCATGTATCTGAGTAGGAATATACAGAAGAGGCAGCTAAGATTACCAACACAAAAAGAGATAGGAGCAGGTAGGCCACTCCATCTGGAGGTATCCTAGAACCTTCCACATCACACACTCAGATGTTGGAAAGGCAGCAGAGTGTTGAGGTATCCTCTTTCATAATTCCAATAGACAAAGATCAAGACATAAAAGGGAGATACAAAGATATAAAGGCCAGAAATGAGAGGCTGAAAGCCCATACATATGCACAGTACCTGAAAATGACCCCTACCAATCAAAAAAGGCTCATGTCTGCCTATTATGTCAAAGAGTGGAAGATGCAAATGACCTTCATCAAGCTGACCACTCAGCAACCAAAGACAACATAATATTTCAAAGGAGAGGATTTTGAAGTACTGGCAAGGGATATTCATCCCATTGACCAGATTGAGCTACATAAGAAAACTATTGAGATGATTTATTCTACATTGTCAGGGAAAGCCATAGCAATCCACCAGTTACAGAACTCTTTAAATAATATGTCAACTCAGTTTCAGTTGGAGAAGGCCTCTTTAAAGGCCAAAGATACAAGAATCAAGTCCTTAGAGGACCTACTAATAGGATTGGGACATGATCCCAAAGATGTAAAAGCAACAGAGTAGCTGATAAAAAAGAATAATGATGACATGGCTGCACTAAAGAACCAGCTCAAAATCAATCAGCTGTGTCACCCTCGAACCATGGAAGTCCTAGAAGCACAAAAAGGGCATGAAAATCTTATGGACCTAGTCCTAAAGCTAAATGGTCATCTTAAAGAAACATAGAAGGATTTGGAAATTTTGATTCAGTCCAAACAAAATGACCTAGCAGCAACTTCCACAACTGCCATTCCCGTAGTGACAATAGCAGTTCCTTCCACATTGACAGCATCATTGGCACCAAAAGCTCCACCTACCACAACACTGTCAATTACAACTGAATCCATTATAGCAGTAATTACTTCAACTGAAAAAATAGCAGAATTGGTAAAGACTATGGAAGAGATGTCCATTGAAGCTATAGAGCTCAAAAGGTTAAAGGAAAAAGTGGCAAGTTTAGAGACTGATTGTAAACTTGCCCAAATTCAACAGAGAGAAGAAACACAGGAAGCCCTAAGGATGGGTGAAAAAATCAAAGTCATAGAGAAATATTTGACGTTGCAGAAGCCACTAGGACAGACTAAATAAATCTTCCGGGCCAATATCATTGACTCTGTCAATGATATTTGGCCATCAATTCAAGTTGTATTTGAGCAAACTGAATTGGTGAAGGTAGCCATTGAGGCTATCTAGAAATTAAGGGAAGAGTTAGGAGACCAACCTGAGGATGTAAATCAACTCATCCACCTCCTAAATAGTAAGAAAAAATATGAGCTCCATGAGCTTGGTGTAGAGGATAGGACTGAAGCCATCCTAGAAATTAAAAAGGTTCTTTCCAAAAGAAACCTTATGCTCAACTTGGAAGAAAAGTGCCACAACATTCAGGTGGCCATTGACAGGTTTATGGCCAAATTTCAAATTTTGAGGGACAAAGGCCTCCCCAGTCCTATGGTCATCAATGATAAACTGATGACCCAATTGGACTATAGTGATAGACTAAGGAGGCTGGCGAAGGAACAAGCCAGCACTTCAAGGATTAAAGCTTTGCCTACTGGAAATGTATTGTATGATACATTAGAGAACCTCTTTTTCTTAGAACATGAGGTGAAACAACTATTTCTCACCAAGCCCAATTTTGCAAAGTACATAGAGGTAAAAGAAATTTACTGGAGAATGTTAAAGGTGAGATTGCTGGAAGCAGAATGGTAGGACAAAATGACAGATTTACTTTGAAAAAATTTTACATCAGAAAGTTACCACAATAAATCTGAAGGCATCCAGGTGAAACAGGTGAAAGACAGATAAGCAAGGTCAAAGAGTATCACTGAAAGATTAAATTAAATAAGACTCCAACGTGGAAATACCACAATCATCATCCAACTTAAACGGCTTAAAACTCAACAGAAATAGCCAGCGAAACCACAATAAAAGGGACAACCAAAAGCAGTTTCACATCTGTCTCTATCTTCATGCATGAAGATATTTCATTTCCTAGATTAAATCTCAAACTGTTATGAGATAGTTTATAATTATTTTTTTTGTATAAATACTTTACATTTCGAAGTATGTAGGTGGATTCCATGACATTTCTATAGAATTTTTCTCTCAAATCAAATTCTATTGTATCAATCACTGGATTGGTTTGCTGGATCAAGGAATAAAGATCAGATATTTTACAGGATTCTTGTGTAAAGTGAAATACAGATAAGTATTCTCTCATGTTTATTGTCATTTCTTCTTATGTTTCTTCATAATATTATTTGTTTCTATAAAAATCTAAATGTATAACAAGGAATGATATTTCAAAAATTGCTTGAATGCACTTTGTCTTGACTATTTACATTCTAAATGTTTTCTGCTAAACTATCTTAGTTAGGGAATTCTTAACTGCTCCTTAGCTTTCATAGTTTCTCCTCTAGTCTATAAAAAAGGATTCTTAGTTGCTCTTTGTTCATGATCACCCTCTGTTCTCCATTCTGATCCCGGTCCAAGGATTCTTCATTGCCCTTTCACCCTGGTTAGAATCATTTCATCCATTAGACCTGAAGACTTGCCTTTTGCTTTGCTAGCCTACCGTGTGAACATTCCCTTTAGTGATCTAGTCCAGTTATGTTATCCATTGATTGACTCCATAGCCCAATGGCTTGAAGACTTAGCTCTATCCATCTGTTCTAAGAATTCCAACACCCAACCTTCAATCTAAAATCAAAACCCTATGAACAGTAAGAACTAGCCTAAAATCTAATAAAACAAAGCTAAATTATAAAGAGAGATCCTTCTCTAGACTTAGGTTGGCTAGAACCTAAGCCTAAAAGATTGGTTTATGATTACCTTGGATTATTCCTTCTTTTGATAACTTCTAGGTAAAACTTCTGAGTGATAACATGTACCAGCTACCACAAAGTGGTTTTCAGCTGAAACAATATCTACTTGCACCCCATAGGAGGTTTTCACTGGCATATTTATTATTGTTATTTTATTTTTTATATTTTTTCCTTTTTATTTATTTATTTATTTTTATTTTTATATATTTTTTTGGGTGTATCAGATACCAACAAAAGTTGGTTTTCAAATGCTACACTTATTGGATTTTAATAATTTGACAACACAAGAGAATTTTCCCCTACTTCCATAAATTAGACATCAAATCCTGTGACAATATTAACAAATGAATCCTTCGAGGTAAGTTTATGGTATAATAAAAGACTATGCCCATTGGAAAAAAATGACACCTTATCATTGTCTATGGTAACTAATTTGACAGTCGCATTGTCAAATATTGTATCTAGCTCATAAGGACCTAGCCACCTGGTGCAAAGCTTCCCTTTGAAGTATTTCATTGACTTGATGGGCCCTGACCTAGGTTTAGCGTTAGTCAGCCAAGCAAATCCCTACACTATTTTCCCTTTCGGCATCAATTCGTGGAGTGCGAATTGAAGTCTCACCTAAAGTAGTATGGGGGGATGCAGGAACCAATTTTCCACACCCTGAGATGGTTGTTATGTCGGTTTACACTTTAACTCTGCCTTCACACAGAGTGATTAGGGCCTATCGATGTACTTCTTTATTAGTCTTTCAAAACCCCTTGCGAAGGTCTGTGACCATCCTTCGCATAACCCTAACAAGTGATTCAGCCGCTTATGTGCCTCTGTAACTACTTTGTTGTATAGTTTCCCGAATTATCTTAAGTTTTCACCAATTCTACCATGCAATTAAGATTATCTTTGCGTAAACATATATCTTTACTTGTGTTTGTTGTGTGTGGAGCATGATTGTTCAGAGGTCTTTGTTTCAACCAGATGTATACCCTAGGAAGTTTGTACACCCCTCCATGCGGGGGGGTGCAAGGGGGCCGATCCCCTCTGGCTAGGGGGTTCGGGGGCCAAGAGTCCCCTAGCGGGGGCTCATGGGCAGGGCCCCTGAAGCTAAAAACAGATGTAAAATTTCCTTGTAAAAGTATAGTAATTTCTAGTCAATCTGGGCCGTTCATTAGTAGATGATCTGACGGTAGAACTTATGTTTAGTTTAGTGTTTTTTTCCCTAGAAGGCAACCCCTCTCTCTGGATGAGGGAATTGTATTGAGTCTGTGTAATATATGTGTATTCTCTGAGCAAGAAGCAGAGAGGTGAGACTGTGAGAGAAAACAGAGGATATTATAGCGGAACTGTTGTAGGTTGTGTCTCTTCATTTTGTTGGATAATAGAAAGGAAGAACTAGCTATTCGGGGTGGATGTAGCCCAAACTGGGTGAACCACGTATATCTATGTCTCTCTTGTTTTATGTGTTTTTTGTGTTTATATTTCTGCGATATTTTATGTGTTCCATTGCTCCGTGATATATAATTTTATAACAATTGGTATCAGAGCCGAAGGTCTATTTGGATGATAAACATGCAGGAAAGAAGGGTTCCTCGTTCGAGTGGGAGAAATGGTGGAAGATGGTAAGTTTAGGGTCGAGAAATTTAACACCCAAAACTTCTCACTATGGAAGACGCAGATGGAATATTATCTGTATCAGAAATGTCTATACCTATCATTGGGCGGGAAAGCAAAGATATCAACGGGTATGACAGATGAAGAATGCAACCTTCTCGATAGAAAGGCACTCAGAACAATACGGTTGTGCCTCGCAGCATCGATCGCCTTCAACATTTCGAAGGAAACAATGACAAAGGGTTTGATTAAGGCGTTAGAGAAACTATATGAAAAACCCTCAGCCTCAAACAAGGTATTTCTTATGAAACGATTATTTTATATGAAGATGTCGAAAGGTGGATCTATTGCAGACCATTTAAATTATTTTAATAATGTTACAAGTCAGTTATGTTCTGTAGGGGTAAACTTTGATGATGAAGTTAGAGCTCTGTTATTCTTGTGCTCATTACTAGAAAGTTGGAATGGTTTAGTAATGGCCATTAGTAACTCTGTTTCTGGATCTAATACTTTAAAGTTTGATGATGTTGTCGGTGCTATCCTTAGCAAGGAAATTCAATGGAAAAGATTCGGTGAGACATCAAGAAATGCTTTGAGTGCAGAGTCTAGGGGAAGAAAAATGGAAAGAGGAAAGAGCTCAGGATATCGTAGTAAGTCAAGGAAAGGCAGATCCAAGTCCAGATCGGGGATAATGTGCTGAAAATGCAGAAAGAAAGGACACCTAAAGAAAGATTGTAGATCTTGGAAGGGAAAAGAAGGATATGCATAGCAAGAAAACAATCATGAAGCAAATGTGACAGATGAGGTGTTACAAGACGCTTTGATTCTTTCTTTCAAAAATATTACTGATTCGTGGGTGGTAGATTCAGGGGCCTCATTCCATCCCACACCTGATAAGAAATACTTTCGTGACTATGTTCAAGGAGATTTTGGACAAGTTCGTTTGGGTGATGATAAACCTTGTAAAATTGTTGGAATGGTTAAGGTTCTTGTAAAATAGTAGAATGGAAAGCAATGACTACTAAAGGAGGTAAGGCACATTCTAGATCTAAAGAAAAATCTGATTTCAATAGGGCAGTTAGGCGGTGAAGTTTGTGTGACAACTTTCATAGATAAATCTTGGAAGGTCACCAAAGGAGCCTTGGTAATAGCAAAAGGCGAAAAGGTTGGTACATTGTATTTATGCAATGGTATTTCTAACTCTGTTAATGCTTTAACTTCCAAAGGAGAAAATGCAGCATTATGGAATCATAGGCTCGGACAGATGAGTGAAAAGGGGATGAAGATTCTTCATTCAAGGAATTTGTTGCCGAGTTTGAAGAATGTTGATTTGGACTTCTGTGAGAATTGCATTTATGGAAAATAAAAGAGAGTCAGATTTCTTAGAGTTGGGAAAGAAAAGAAGAGCGAACAATTAGAGCTTGTGCATATAGATGTATGGGGACTTTCTTAGGTATCATCTCTCGGTGGTTCTCATTATTATGTTACTTTTATTGATGATGCAACTAGAAAAACTTGGATTTATTGTATTAAGAATAAATTTGATGTATTTGATATTTTCAAGATATGGAAATCTTTGGTTGAGATTGAGACAGGAAATAAATTGAGGTGTCTTAGATCAAATAATGGAGGTGAATATTGCAGCAAAGAGTTTGATAGGTATTATTCAGAGCATGGAATTCACAGAGAGAAGACAGTTCCAAGAACACCACAAGAAAATTGTGTGTTAGAAAGGATGAATAGAAAAATCATGGAGCGCGCAAGGTGCATGAGATTGCATGCAGGATTGCCTTTACAGTTTTGGGAAGATTCTGTTGATATTGATATTTATCTAATAAATAGAGGGCCTTCAAGTTCCTTGGATGGTGGTGTTCCAGAGGAAGCATGGACAGGTAAAAAGGTAAATTACTCTTTTTTAAATCCTTTTGGTTGTGAGGCCTTTGTCCATATTGATAAAGAAAATAGAACAAAGCTTGAGGCAAAGTCAAAGAAATGTATCTTTATTGGATATGGTGTTAATGATTTTCGTTATCGCTTATATGATTACGAACATCACAAAATCATTAGGAGCAGAGATTTAATATTCAATGAAAAGGTCTTGTATAAGAATCAGTTGCAGGAAAAGAAATAGGAAAAAGAAAACAAGGAATACGCAGTCCTTGATGAAATCACTGAAAAAGTAAAGGTGCCTGAAAATAATAATAATCAGCAACCACAAAAATAGCAACCACCACAACAGCAACAGGCACCCCAAACTCCTTAAAGTGGTGTTATAAGATGTACCAAGATAAGTAGACCCCCTAAACGATACTCTCCATTATATTATTTATTGTTGACTATTCTAGTGAACCCGAATGTTATGAAGAAGCAATGTAGGTTGAAAGCAGGAAGAAGTGGGAGCTAGCCATGGAAGAAGAGATGGACTCCTTAATGCATACCAGACTTGGGACTTAGTCAAGTTGCCTGCAGGAAAAACTACATTGGAGAATAAATGGGTTTACAGGCTGAAGGAAGAAGATGGAGGAAAACAGAGGTACAAAGCTAGACTTGTGGTGAAGGGGTTTGCACAGAAGAAAGGTATTGATTTTGATGAAATATTTTCTCCTGTTGTTAAAATTATTTCAATTAGAACTATTTTAATTCTAGTAGCAGCTGAAGATTTGCATCTTGAGCAGTTAGATGTAAAGACAACCTTTCTCCATGGGGATTTGGACGAAGAGATATATATGTAGCAGCCACAAGGATATGAGGTGAAAGGGAAGGAGAAACTAGTGTGTAGGTTGAAGAAGAGCTTGTATGGCTTAAAACAGGCTCCAAGGTAGTGGTATCTAAAATTTGACAAGTGTATGTCTGAACGAGGTTATACTAGATGTCACTCTGATTATTGTGTTTATCTGGAAAAACAAAATGATGGCAGCTATGTTATATTGTTATTGTATGTAGATGACACGCTTGTTGTAGGGTCTAACATGCAGGAAATAAATGTGCTCAAAATAAAATTGGCAAATTCATTTGCAATGAAGGATTTGGGAGTTGCAAAACAAACCCTTGGTATGAGAATCACTAGAGAGGGGAAAAATCGCAAATTAACATTGTCTCAAAATGAGTACATACAAAAGGTGTTGAAAAGATTTAATATGCACAATGAAAAACCAGTTAGTACACCTTTTGCTAGCCATTTCAAACTTAGTAAGGAAATGTGCCCAAAGACCCAAGAAGACATGGATTATATGTCTAACGTTCCATATGCATCAGCAGTTGGAAGCTTAATGTATGCAATGGTCTGCACAAGGCCTGATATTGCACATGCAGTGGGAGTTGTAAGCAGGTACATGAACAATCCAGGAAAGGAACATTGGATGGCAGTGAAATGGATTCTCAGATATTTGAAAGGTACCACAGATCAAGCATTATGCTTTGGTGGTTCAAACATTTCCTACAGGGATATGTTGATGCAGATATGGTAGGTGACAGAGATAACAGGAGGAGCACTATAGGATATGTATTTACTGTTGGTGGAACAGCTGTCAGTTGGGTTTCAAAAATCCAAAGTGTTGTAGCACTTTCAACAACGGAAATAGAGCATGTTGCTACTACAGAGGCTAGTAAAGAAATGATTTGGTTACAAAGGTTTATGGGTGAATTGGGTAAGGAGCATGATATGGGCACATTATATAGTGATAGCCAAAGTGCGATTCATCCTGCAAAGAACATAGTATTTCATTCCAGGACTAAACACATACAGCTCAAGTACCATTTCATACGATCAGTGTTGGAAGGTGGAGAGTTGAAGCTAGAAAAGATACACACTAGCCAGAATCCTACAGATATGCTAACAAAAGTTGTAACTAGGGAGAAACTAAGAATATGCTTAGTTTCAATTGGTCTTCAAGGATGACGATAAAGATGAGAAACAACCAGGTCCAAAGAGGAGTCATTGTCGAGCAAATAAAGCAGCGGTGGAGTTGCTACAATCATTCTCCAAGTGGGAGATTGTTGTGTGTGGAGCATGATTGTTCAGATCTCCTTGTTTCAGCCGGATGTATACCTAGGAATTTTGTACACCCCTCCATGCGGGGGGGTGTGGGGAGGCCGATCCCCTTGGCTAGGGGGTCCAGGGGCCAGCGGTCCCTGGCGGGGGCTCGGGGGCAGCACCCCCGAAGCTAAAAACAGATGTAAAATTTCCTTGTAAAAGTATAATAATTTCTAGTCAATTTGGGCCGTTCATTAGGCGAATGATCTGACGGTAGAACTTATGTTTAGTTTATGGTTTTTTTCCCTAGAAGGAAACCCCTCTCTTTGTATGAGGGAATTGTATTGAGTTTGCGTAATAAATGTGTATTATTCAAGTGAGAAGTAGAGAGGTGATACTATGAGAGAAAACAAAGGATATTACAGCGGATCTGCTATAGGTTGTGTCTCTTCATTTTGTTGGATAATAGAAAGGAAGAACCATCTATTCGGGATGGATGTAGCCCAAACTGTGTGAACCATGTATATCTGTGTCTCTCTTGTTTTATGCGTTTTTGCATTTATATTTCTGCAATATTTTATGTGTTTCATTGCTCCGTGATATATAATTTTATAACAATGTTCATATAACATAGGAAAACATATAGATTCGCACATCAAATTAGAAATAAAACATAAAGCCAGTGCTTAACATAACATAATTTCATGCAATTGATAGAAGTAAAATACACAGTGATTTAAAAATACTTCTCTTTATTGATGACTCATATTTCTAGTACAGATTCTAACTGCCCTGCGCACTCAGCTACAGGGGTCCGTGCACTCAGTTACAAACTCATCAATGACTCCCATTATCCATTATGAACTATCGTAGATCCCTCTAAGACCTCCTTTTTTATACAATCCCATGGTATGCGGACCAAGGGCAGATCTCATCAAGCTGACACAACCTATCTAAACTAAGGGAGAAAACCCTTTTTGACTCTTGATATCTTCGTGCTTCGTGAACAAAAAATTTGGAGACTTTACATTCCTCTATACAAAATTCAGGCTTTCTGCCCCAAAACTTGGCCTTTTAACCCCAAAATTGACCCCAAGGGACCTATTCCCAAAAGGTCCCCAACACAAACATGGTGACTCACCCTCGAGTCACTTGGCTGGTGTGAAGATCTTGTCGCAAAGACCTCCCAGCTCCACTTGGACTATTGCAACGTTGGCATCGCACCATGTTGTTGCCTGCTTCATCTCCTCGACCAGTTGCTTCGTCGCTGGCCTTACACTATGTGACTGTATATTTTACTGCGTTCCTTGCAGACTAGCTAGTTTTCCTTCGATGGTGGTTGTGAGTGCATAGGCTTCATCAAGCCAAGGCCCTATTGTGGCCTTGAGGACGCTCTCTTTATGTTGCACTGCATCCATCTACTCCTTTAGCACCTTTGCCTCCTGCAGTTTTTCTAGCCTCTGCCTAAGGGTGACGGTGCATGCCATCGCTTTGACTTCACCATATCTCTGTTGCAGCTCTCGGGCCTCTGTTTCAATATTTGCAGGGTGGGATCCTCCTGCAAATTGGTAACCAATTTGATTGCCTACTTGAAGAGTGCGGTGCACTCTTTCACTATACTATCTACTGCTACCATGACATCTTTCACAGTGGTATCGCACTGCTCTCTGACTTCTGGTGGAGTTGAAGGTTGGGCCTTCAACTGCAATTCTGTAATCTTGAGGTTCAGGTCAAACTGAATCTTTTCCAACTCTATTCTTGTATCGATCACACTAGCGTGAACTTTCGAATCCTCACATCTAGTAGCTCATCATTGGGAATGTCCAGCTTTGGGACAAACGTGCATGCCTCAGCCATTACCTTGGCCATGTGCTCATTTTTGGTTGTGATGGCTTTAATGAGGTCAATAGTAGAATATATTTGTAAAATCATTTGAGTTTTGTTGACTTTCTACTCACTAATTACCTGTAACGCACGTTGTTCGGGGGCCCGAAGTTCCACGATCACACCATCCTACAAAAAGTGAAGTGCCTCACTTGGAAGCACTGCCAAATTGAGCCCAACTCCTTTGAGGGCGCTGACAGTAGGCCTGTTAGCTTCAGTCTCCATGGTTAGCGCTCCCTTTGGTAGCACTATTGCCCGGGGATCCAATGTACATACCAGCCCTGGTGCTTCTGATGTGCCAGGCGTGACTAGAGGAAACTGGATATCCTCTTGTAACTCCCACACGACCAACACTATGGACAACAACAACCATGCATAATGGAATGTTTTGCTATGATCCTACGCCTCTCCATAATTCGTGAGGAACTCACCATAGAGGTAGCACGCCCCGTTAAACGCTATGCCCTCCGTGCACTGGTCCGCTAAGGCTACTACTGGTGTCAGCACTTTGTCTATGCGACACTTCCACATAATCTTTCCTGCCAGGATTTGCATTGCTACTTTGACAGCAGGGTAAATTATACTTTTGATGGCGTAGCTACATGGCTTCTTAGCGAGTTTGAATTTGTCCTTCATTGCTTTAGAGAGGTCGCGATTGCTTTTCTTTCCACCAAACACCATGGCTAGATTTTCTCCTGAGTGTGGCAGTCAAGTGATCCTATGGATCAGCTGCCAGTGATGGGTATCAACTCTTTTAGCCACAGACACCCATCGTGCACCAAGCATAGTAGCTTCTTGGTCACTATCATGGTTATGGGTGCATTGTTGTAATGCAGTACCCACAATATGTTTAACACACTTTCCTTATCCACCCCTTTTACCTACTTTCTTGGCTCCAGCATGGTCACAACAAAGTCTTTGTAGAATACATGGTGCATGAGTTGGTTTTTCACTAAATGGGGAAAGTGTTCCGCATCATCCAAATCTTAGTCCTCCAATTTTAAAGGGGGGATGCGCCCCAGGCCTAGTCCTTCCGGGGCAGTTCCTTCAGCTTCCATTGCTTCTCCTACACTCACAGTTTATGTGGGCGTCGACGTAATGCTAGAAAACAACTCTTGCATCTCCGTTGGAAATTTCTCAAACATTGTACATGCTTTAAGAGCTTAAAAGATCTAAAGGTTTATACGTGCCTGAGAGCTTAATACCTCAATTCTCAAAATGCAAAGTGTTTTTCACTGGGAAGCCACCTGTAATTTATAGGCATTTTCGAATTCAAATCCGACTGTTCCCCCCATAACTCGTTCATAAATGTTGGATTGCCGGCAGATTTTCATAGATCTTTCCCTTAAATTCCGACTTAAATTTAGTCCCCCGCTCCATTTGGCCATTCTCCCACTATCAAGTCATGAACAACGACAATAACAGTCACTTTCCAACGGCTCTGCGTGGTCCCTTATTGGATATCGCAGCTCCCTGCGTGTTTCTGAAACTGTGACATTTTTGCATTCCACACAGTTCTCCAATTGTGGAGTGTAATTTATAGTCGCGCACCTCCTTTCAGCTGCCTAGAGCACTAAGACTGTGCTGCCATCATGTAGTCATCTAGACAGATCACCAGTGTATGTATTCAATCGACTGCCATTCACCCGTCCAGGGAATGGTTCTCCATTCAATTTTACTAACTGAACTGCTCCACCATTAGTAATCTCCTTCATGACATAGGGCCCCAACCAATGTATCCTAAATTTCCCTGGAAATTTATCAAACTTGTTGTCATATAGCAAAACCAGATCATTTACCTTGAAGGTGCGAAGTTTGATGTGTCAATTGTGCCGTGCCTTTTCGCGCTCCTTTTGAACTTGTTGATGAAATCCAACTAGAAATCTATTCTCCTCAAGTTTCATTAGTTGCACAAGCCTCTCTTTCAGGGCCCCATGATCCGCCATTCCTATGAATGCCGCTATGCACAGACTAGGTACAATGTACTCCATCGGCATCATAGCTTCCATGTGATAAACCAGTCTGAATGGCGTTTGTCCAATTAACTTCTTGCAAGTCGTTCTATAAGCCCATATCATTGCGAGTATGCGAACATCCTAGTCATTTCTTTGAGCATTGCAAACCTTTGTGAGCGTGTTCTCCAATATTTTATTAAATTCTTCCACTGTCACATTAGCCTGCAGATGATAGGGTGTGCTCTTCTGATGCTAAACCTGGAAATCTTCCGTCATCGCGCTGATTGTCTCATTGAGAAAGTGTGTACCGCAATCACTCATTATAATTTTTGGACAACCAAACCTTGTCATCACGTACTCAAAGATGAATTTGGATGATGTCTCACTTGTACAGTTCTTCATAGGTTGTGCCTACACCCATATGGTTAAGTAATCAATTGTGGTGATGATGTACTACGCACCCGTCTTCTTCCTTGGAGGTTGAGTTGATCCTACAAAGTCAACTACCCACTTCTCAAAGGGTTGTAGTGATATATGCATATTTAGCGGTAGCTCATCCGTACGCGAGGGCCTGCCCATCCTTTGGCATGTGTCGCATACCCTAGGATATGCTTTTGCATCCTTATGCAAGGTCGGCCACCATAACCCACTGCATAGAATCTTCTACTTTGTTGCTTTTCCTACATAATGACCTCCTGCAGCTCCATCATGAGCCTTAATGAGGACGATGTTTCGTTCAAACTCTAGCACATAACATCACAATGTTTCATCTAATCCCATTTTGTACAAGTGCCCTACAATGACAGAAAAGTCTACTGCGTGCACCACAAGTTCCTTCTTTTGTTGGCTTGTATATCCTTCGTGAGTTGTACCTCTCATCAGGAAGGGTATAATATCTTCAAAGTGGTTGTTTGTGATGCATACTGGAAAGAGTTTCACGTTGGGTAGTCCTTCCTCCAAATTCGAAGGTTCCTCTCCTCCTTCAATGCGGGACAAATGATCCAGTCCAGCATTCAATCATCCTGGTTTCATAATAACTTAAAATTCATATTCTTGGAACAACAACATCCACCTGCATATCTTCCCCCCCAACACAGGCTTGTTGACCAGGTATTTCAACGTGGAATGGTCCATATACATCTTAAAGTGTACACACAACAAATAGTGCTTGAACTTCTGGAGTGCCTACACCATAGTTAATCCTTCGCACTTTGTTGTGGAATAATTTTTCTCCACTTTGGACAGCTTCCTACTTGTGAATGCTATAGGATGATCCAAGTCCCCATCACTGGCCTACATCAGTACTACTCCTAGTGCAATACATGTCACGTCCACATGTACATAAATTTCCTTCTTCCAATCTGAGAAGACTAGGATTGGCGCGGTGACCATCTTCTCCTTCAGCACATCCAAGATCTTCTGGCATTCTTCATTCCAACAAAGCGTAACATCCTTCTTTGATAGCCTTTCCATCGGCGCAGTGACCTGGGCATAGCTCTTGATGAATTTCCCATAGTATCCCATATGCCCCAACATTAAGCATAATTGTTTCACACTCCTTGGCACTTCCAAATTTATTATGACCGTGATATTCGTAGGGTCTACCATCAATCCTTTTTTGCATACCACATGGCCTAGAAAGATCCCAAAAGGGACATAAAACAGACATTTCTTCAGATTGAGCATGATTTGGTACCTTCAGCATGTATCTAGCATTAAATGTAGACGTTCGACATGGTGCTTCACTAGCCCGCACACTGTCCAATAATCAAAGTATACTTCTAGAAATTTATGAATGAAATCCTTGAACACTACAATGACTATGCGCGAAAACATCATCGATGCGTTCTTCATCCAAAAGGCATCACCATATACTTGAATCATCCCCATTCAGTCATGAAGGTCATCTTCCTTCTATCCTCCAACGCAATCTTACTTTGATGGTACCTAGAGAACCCATCAGTGAACGAATATGCTTCCTGGCCTCCTATATTATCCAGGACCTCATCGTTGAATGGGGTTGGAAAGGGATCATGCATGAAGGCATCATTCAACTTCTTGAGATCTACGCATATCCTTATTTCTTCCTTCTGCTTCTTTTCCTGAACTACTATTTGGATCACCCAATCAAATTCTTTGACCCATTCAATAATACCTGCCATGAGCATCTTGTCTAATTCTAAGCAAACCCTTTCTTTATACTTCAAATTGAGGTGGTAAGGTCTCTTCTTCACAAGTTTCCCATCTAGTTCTAGGGTGATCTTCATGACACCTAGGTCCCCTATTATCCCTTTCAGATCTGAAAACTTTGTGGGAAATAGATCCTGACATTCATGGAGTAGTTCGACGACCTTATCTACTGTTGCGTCATCCCAGTAGTCCCCAATCTTTGCAAACTTCAGCTCTACCTCCATGCTAATGTTCACCTTCCTGGTTTTGAGCAGCTTAGTTATGTCTAGGTTCTCTAGCCGTGGTCCTTCAACTTTGTGGTGTCCTTTAGTTTCTAGAATGTTAATCTTCCTTGCGTCTTTGTTTTCTTATCCCGCTGTTACATTTTAATACTCTAGCGCGTGGCTCAGATGCGTAGTCCAATCAGGTTGAATCAAGTCTAGGGGATCCTGCGGTATCCTAAAGATAGTTATCTTCACCTCCTACAATGCTTCATTGATATATTCAAATCCATCCTCAAAACTGAACATCATCAGAGATCCTTGGCACAAAACATCCCATTCTTCGATGCCATGATGAAGTTCTGTCTCCGAGTACCAAATCATTGGTATAACATCAGGGGTATGACAAAACAAATGGACCCACTCTGGCTGAGGCTTCGCTCCATATAATTTAGTCCATTTGGCCAAATGATTGGGTGGGTTGTTTCTCCCATTATATTTTTCTGTTAATCGCACCTTCAGATGACCAAAGAATACCCTCATCATCTTCCTATATTCACACCAATCATCAAAACTATCTTTGTATGTACCCCACCATCTTGCAGGTGTAGTGCATAGCACCCAATTCCATGCCCGAAAGTAATGCTTCTCGGACACTTCCCATTCAAATGCATCCAAAAAGTGATCAACGTCAATTAAACCATCATAGTGAGGCAAATTTTTTATCTCTGATGATACACAGCACAACAACTTGATCATCATATTACAATGCAGTGTAGATAATTCATGCAGTCAGTTCTACCAATTCTCCATTACTTCATCTGAATCTAATGTGCAGGAGCTCTCACGGTCCCATGCAATACATCTGTCTATTGTCGAATTCACCCAATCCGGATCTGATGTCGTTATCTTGTAAATACGGTCCAAATCATCATCACTTTCATAATACATACTGGTTCCGTATAGCGCAGTCCTTCTGCAGGATCCAATGGCACCACTAGACGGAAGTGATTTATTCTCAAATATCATCTTTCGCTTCTTCAAGTTGACTACCCCATTCATGTCATTGGCGCAATCGATCCCAAGGAGTGCGGGGTAGGCATTACTATCATCCAAAACCTATGTTACTATTAGGTCCCTATAATACTAGTGATTACCCCATTACTATTGTAGTTGTATCCTTATTAATATTGTTGTGCCCCTATTGTCCCCATATTGTTATTACTGTGCCCCATAGAATCCCTCTATTGTTATTTTTGTGGCTTTATATTATTATTGTTAGGTCGGGTGGGTTATATTGTGACTCCTTAGACTCCTATATACAGAAATGAGGTTTTGTCATTTGAATCATCCAATAATTATTCATTTGTGTAATATAAAGGAGGTTTCCCATCCGAAGAGGTTGAATTCTAAGGCGTTCAACTATCTTTTCTATATTTTTGCGAGTTGGTTTCATAACATTTCGTATCAAAGCATTGGATTCTAGGGTTTCACTGCTCCAAATAGGTCATCGTGGAATTTTTTATATAGCATTTTTTCTGTGATATTCCAGAAGCTAAAACAAAAACCCATTTGAGATGAGATCACACTGAACCTTGGGTTTTCATTTTAGAGATTTTCTCACTATATTTGTGGAGATATGATCTGAGGAAGTTGGTCTTTTTGCAGACTCCTGAATTACATTCCAAACAAGTGACCTAGGGAAAATCATCATAACTTTCTTTCTAAGCATCAAATTGAAATTACGTAAGAAGGTATAGAAAGAGGACGGACTTTCGTTTCTTGTATATATTTTTCAGAGGCAAAAGTTGAAACAGTGACTCATGGCACGTCATACAAGTTTGTTGTACTGAACTAATCTATAATCAGGTCACTATGGGAGATATGGCATAACTCTTCCCTGGAGAATCCAATTTGGATCAGCCTGGTGGCATTGGAAAGAGGACATAGTGGGCTACCATATATTGAAATTTCAAAACTGGATGATCCTAAATTACAGAGATACATCATATTCAATATCAAGCTCCTACAAAGTGAAAAAAGGTGTGTAGTTTTTTTAAAATTTTTGCATAAGCTTGGTTTGAAAAATTAGTTTGAAGGAATTCAAAGG
>APFE031729294.1:14326-53818 GCA_000404065.3 Pinus taeda | reverse complement strand
TCCCATTTGGACCCCCGCAATTATCTCTTTCAGTTTTTTAGTTTCCGTAATTGTAGCACAATTTACTATTTTTAGCAGTTTTTTCGGGTCCTAAACTTCAGGAGCCGTTTTGAGTCCCTAAACGATGTTTTTTTTTTAAATATGGGGGCAACATGGGTCCATGGACTGATGTTGCCCTTCCCAAATTGGTAGTTCTCAAATAGATCTTTCTAACGAGCTATCATACACGTCAAATGGAGATCGTATGCCAAAGTTACGACCCCGGGAAATTGATTTACCAATTTACCCAAAACGGGGCCCACAATTTGGCGTTTCATCTTCTAGGTTTAGGTTTTGGAATGTGAAGGGATTTCCATTGTTTCTCAACAATAAATAGGCCTTCGAGCCTCATTGTAACACAATTTGAAACAGTTCAGAGGCATGTAGCCACACATCTCTTCTCAGAGATAAGCTACCATCGCCCTAGCTGGTTTATTTCCATTTCTGGTTGTAAGCATATTTTAGTATTTTCCATTCATGAAATGAAGTATTATTTCTACTGCATCTTTGTGTATATGGTTATCTCTGTATTTTGTTGCGTTCCTATTTAAGTCCAGATCATAGATACTAATCTGGAACCCATATAGAATGCACCACCAATAGTGTTTTTCCTATCATCAACGCTCCCTGCTCAATCTGCATCTGTATATGCATGAAGTGTAAGATCTATATCTCTAGCATACCATAAACCAAAATTCTATGTTCCTTGAAGATATTTGAAAATCCTTTTGACTGCCTGAAGGTGTGATTCCTTTGGATTGGCTTGGAATCTTCCAACTATTCCCACTAAGTGCATGGTGTCTGGTCAGGTACCTGTTAGATAAAGTACACTACCAATCATGGATCTGTAGGTTGGTTGATGTACTACTGCTGATTCATCATTTGCACTGAGATTGCATCCTGTTACCATAGGGGTACATACTGGTTTAGAATCTTCCATGTCATATTTTTTCAAGATCTACTTGAGATACTTGGTTTGTGATAGAAAAGTAGCATCTTTCTTTTGTTGAACTTGTATACCAAGAAAATATGTGAGCTCACCAAGCAGGGACATTTCAAATTCTTACTGCATTACTAAAGAAAAGTTTTTACTCTTGGCTTCTTCATTGCTACCAAAAATGATATCATCAACATACACAACAAGTATTAGTAATTTATTATTATCAATCTTTGTATATAGATTGCTATCAGTTGATCCTTTTGAAAAACCTTGTTGATGGAGATATTTGTCAAGATGGTAATATCAGGCCCTTGGAGCTTCTTTTAGACCATAGAGAGCCTTTTTGAGTTTGCATACAAGTTTTGGATCATTTCCAAGAATGAATCCTACTGGTTGCTCAATATATACTTCTTCTTCTAAGTCCCCATTAAGAAAAGCAGATTTTACATCCATTTGGTATACTTTGAATTTTTGAGAACTAGAAGGAGAAACGAACATTCTTATGGCTTCAAGTCTTGCAACAGGTGCAATTTTTTTCTTCAAAATCTATACCTTCTTGTTGAGCATACCCTTTACAAACAAGTTTGGCCTTGTTTTTAATAACTTCTCCATTTTCATTCAGCTTTTTTTCTAATATCCATTTGGTTCCTATGATATTCTTATCATGAGGTCTAGGAACTAATTCCCAATTATTATTCTTTTCAATTTGCTCAAGCTCTTCATTCATGGCCTTTACCCAACATTCATCTTTGCATGCTTCTTGTCTGCACACATGCCTCTTTTTGTTCCAAATTTTGAGTCTCTGGATGATTTTTTTGAACATACCCTGATGGAGTCTTTTCTTTTGCTGTTATCTGTTCTTCTGGTGCTTCATTAGATTCTTCTTCGGAATTACTCTAATTTGATGTGCAAGGATAATCCTCATCTTCTCCACAATCTTTAGTTTTTACCTGCTTTGGATTTATGCATGCTTCATCAACCACAACATCAATACTTTCAATAATTTTCCCAAGTCTTTTATTATAACACTTATATCCTTTACTTCGAGAAGAGTAACCAAGGAGAATGCCTTCATCTACTCTGGGTTCAAACTTACCAAGTTTTTCATCAGTCCTTTTGATGTAACATTTTCTTCCAAAAACTTTGAAGTATTTTACGGTAGGAGTCTAACCATACCAAATTTCATTTGGAGTTTGAGTGTTGTTTACCTAAACATTTGCTTTGTTGACAATAGTGATGGCAGTGAATGCAGCTTCACCCCAGAAGGTTGCAAGAGTTCTAGACTCATCTAGCATAGCACGAGCCATTTGTTGAATAGTTCTGTTCATCCTTTCTACCATCCCCTTTTGCTGAGGAGTCCTTGCAGTGGAGAATTTTGTTTTTATCCCATGTTCTTCACAAAAGTCAAAGAATTCATCCGAGGTAAATTCCCCTCCTCGATTGGATCCGATACATTTCATTTTTTGAGCTGATTCATTTTCAACCAGGGCTTTGAAGGCTTTGAAATTTTCAAATGCTTCTGGAAAAATCATCAATGAACAATATAAAGTATTCCTCTCCACGAGTTGACTTTTTCCTTGATGGACCACATAAATTAGTATGAACAAGTTCAAGAGGCTTACTAGATGATCCTTCCTTTTCAGGGAATTGCAACTTGGTTTGCTTAGCAAATTGACATGAATTTCATTGTATTTTCTGGAATGCTGATATCAGGAAGATCACGAACAACATGGAATTTGCTTGCTTTTCTTATTTGAGAGAAGCTTAGATGCCCCAATCTTCTGTGCCATATCTAGTGTTCATCATTTTTTCTTAGATAGCACTGTTGTTGTCCTCCCTTGAGTATATATAAGTTGTTTGGAGTTCTTATACCTTTGATCACGGTTTCTCCTATATCAAGCTCACGAACAATACATCCATTTGATCGAAATACTACTTCATTTCCTTAATCACACATTTGACTGACACTCAACAGGTTATGCTTTAGACCATCAACATACATAACATTCACAGCTTTAACTTTTTCTTTTAGAAGAACAAAGCATTTACCTTTTATGACAGCAGGAGTGTCATTTCCAAATGAGACCTTCTTTTCCTTTTCTAAGGCATTATATGACTGAATTTTTTCTTTATCACCTGTCATGTGTTTCGAGCATCCACTGTCTATGTACCACTGATTTTCTTGTCCTTCTGCATACAGGGCTATACCACATCTTTCTGTTTGTGGTATTTCTTTCTCCATATTTTGGGATTTAATGTAGTTTGCTCCTTTTGAAATGTTTGCCGAAATTTACTCCTGCATTCAGATTCTTCATGACCAAATTTGTTGCAGATAGGGCATTCTATTTCATCTTCAAGAAGAGAAAAGTTATTGTGGGTTCATTTCATGATCCCTGTCACATCTTTGATTTCGCACTTCTCTAGTCATGATGGTTTTGTAGGCAACACTTTGAGCAACTTTGTTTCCAAAGTTATGACATGAAAAACATTGGCCATTAAAGAAGTTCCTGTGATTATCGACTCTACTGACCTGGTGATTGTAGTTTCTATTGATATTCATTCTTGAAGTAGATTGAGTATGATTTACCTGAGGTTGTAACTTCTGTTCATCCTTGAAGTAAATGGAGCCTAATTTACTTGGTGATTTGCGTTATGCCTTTGTTGTTGATTGTCAAACTGTTCACTTCTCTTTGTTGCATCAAGATAGATTTTAGTGGAAGTTGACAACTTCTGTGCTTGGGATGCTTATTCAGTATATCCAAGACTTGTCTTTATCAAAGGAGAATGCTGCACTTTGTAATTTCATTTAAGGTTTCTGATCCTTTAGAAAATCTTAGATTGAGAGCTTTTGTTTTCTCAATATCCTTTCTTAGACCCACAATTTCACATTCTATATTTTCATTGTGTTTTTCTCTTTCAGCAAGTTGGAATGTCAGAGTATCTATAATCATATTATTTTCTTCTAAGCAGACTTTGAGTTTAGATATTTCTTCATAAAGGTCATCTTCATCTAAAGCATCCAAGAAATCATCATCTTCAAAAGCCATTAGAAGTCTATAGTCATGAATATTTTCATCTTCATCACTATTTGATAAACCATCACTATCTTCATGAGTATAGTAGCTCTTCTTACTTACACTTCGTTTTCTATTCCATTTCGCTGATTCCTTACCTTTATCAAACTTATCTTTGTGAGGAAATTTGGCAGCATAACGACTGACTCTTCCATAAGAAAAACATTTGAAAGGTAGTTTACCTTTGAATCTCCTGGAACGCCGTTGAAGGTTCTTGACAAAGTTTGCTTCTTCTTCTCCTTCTAAAATATGTCTTGATTCATGGAATTCTTCTCTTCTTGAAGCTTTGAATGCGAATTCTCTCATATCTGATGGACCTCCTTTTCCCATTTCAAAGGTAGCTAAGATTCCATGTAGCTGTGTCATAGTAATAGTCTAAAGATCTTGCTTTTCTTCTATGGCAGATACTTTTGATTCAAACTTAGTAGACAACGATCTTAAAACCTTTTCAACTAAAGTAACTTCTTTTATCTCTTAACCTAAGTTCTTCATGCAATTAACTATCTCATCTATGCGTAAGAAGTAACTAGCGATACTTTCATCACTGTGCATTTTGAGAGTTTCATATTGAATTCTGAGAGATTGCAGTTTTGAACGTTTTACCTGATTGTCTCCTTCATAGCTTAGAATGATCTTGTCCCATATTTCTTTGGCGGTTTTGATCTGCATAACTTTGACAAATTATAATTGTGATAGACTCCCTAATAATGTATTGACAGCCTTGGCATTGGTTTCATATTGCTTCTTACCTACCGTATCTGTAGGAATTGCTAATGGAAATGTATATCCTCCCTCCACGATTTCCCAAACATCTTTTCCAAGAGATTGAAGATAGCCTGTAGTCCTTACCTTCCAATAAATGAAGTTGCTTCCATCAAAGATTGGTGGTCTAATGGATCCCTCTCTTTAGTAGTTAATCATGATGATAGATCTTCCTTTAAGCGATCAAGCTTCTTCTGAAGGATCTGGCTCTGAAACCAGTTGTTTGAACTAATACTCAGAGGGGGGGCGGGGTGGGGGGGGTGAATTAGTATTAGCAAGTCAATAATATTTCATTTCCATAATCAGATTCATATATGCTACTTTAGTTAATGGAACTTGCATGTATATGTAATTGTATTTAAGGAAACTAGCGTATATCTTGCAACCTTATGATTCAGTTAATTTATCATATGTTGATCTTTACTCAGTGCATCAGAACCATATAAACAGTAACCAGGTGTAGTAAAACAGAACAGACAATCACACACACATGAACACAAGATATAAGGTGGAAACCCAATGTGGGTGAAAATCACCTATTGCAATCGTCTCTATCTTCTTTTAATAAGAAACTTCTTTTTACAATTTATGTACTGGTGTAGTCTTATACCAGTATGTAGGCTTCTACTTGCAGAAGGCTACAGCCTTCTCTCATTCTCCAGCTTCTCCTGGAAGGAAGCTACAACCCCCTAGCTCTTGTACTAACTGATATGTTTACTAGTACGTAGGTGCCGGCCTACAAAAGGATACAACCTTCTCTTTTCTTCCAGGGACCACATTTCATAAATTTTCAGACTAGATCCATCAATAACATCATTCAAACATCAAATACATCTGCATCAATCAATCTCCTTTGCACCAACCACAATTGAATCAATCAATCACTTTTCAGAATGTTGTAACCAGAAATAGTAACCAAAACCTAGAACATTGTAACAACAACCAGAAGTAGCTAAAGCATATTTTATGAGGTATAGACTACTTCAATGTGTTGAACCTGTGTGCATATTCACTTTTCTCAAGGCGAACCTATGTACAGATCTGCAAATCAATTTTAAGATTTGTATGTTGTTTTGATATGCAGAACCAACATGTATACACACCTTTTCTAAGTTGAACCTGCATATAGATCTATAAATGATGATTTAAACTTTGCAACAATTCTAGACTTCAGTTATACCTAGATCATCATATCTATAGTCTACAACATGTGCCAGTTATTCAGATAAAATACCAAAACACACAAACATACTTCTATTCAAGCTTTAAGATCTTGACCCATCATTAGATCTTATCCTTCCTCAAGCGCTAAGGTTCATCCTTGATTTCAGATCCAGCTATGCACCATAAACCAATAACCTGTATTCTAGATCTTTCTCTTCATTAGATATTCAATGCGTGAGTGCCTTTGCCTAATGATCTTCTCCTCCTTTTATAGTCTTAGGCCTTACTCAATACCATGGGCCAAAACCAATTAGAACCAATTCCTTGGACCAAATATCTAGGGTCAACACTTTGGACAGGATACCTTGGACCAATAACATGGATAAAAATACCATGGACCAAATACGACAGACCAAAAATAAGTTTTCCAACATGTACATCCCTTTCCTTTCGTGAAAGAGTGTGTGTGTGCCATACACACATTTTGGTCAGCTAACCTGCGTGTACACGAGCATTGGTCAATGAGGAACCTGTGTATACCTTTCTTTCTTCATTTTGAGAGTCTGAATTATGATATGTCATCTGAGTGAGTTGCCATCAAGGACAACACCTGTTTCATAGTGCCAAATCTATGTCATAATGCTAACAATCAACCCCTTTGGACTTGATGGCAACCCCAAGTCACTCTCCCCCTTTCTCATCAAGGGCAAAGGGTTATGCTCCCCCTGAGTACATGTTGAATGCTCTGATATGCTGAAGAGTATTGATTGAGCTCCATGCTCCCCCTAAAAATAAGCAAGGTCTGCAAAAATATGTTTTAAAAGAAGAAAATGAATTTATACATCATAAATGACCTTCATATCACTAATGACTCATACATACATCCATCTCCAAACCAAGTGGGGATATACCAAATGTTTCTACATGTCAAAACAAGAGCATTACATCATCCATCTCATGCATAGTGAGGAACCAAAATAGGTCGTTTCATGACCTTGACATTAAAATATATACATGACATAGAGACCAAATATTTGAAACAAGACCACGATAGTTATCAACAACTATCATCAGTAGCATCTATCAATCACCATCCAGACTAGCAACCATGATCTCCCCCTGAACATGTTCCACCTACTTCAAAAAAAATTGTGAATTTGTACCAAGATCTTCTAAGATAATTCCAACAATGCATTATTAGAAGTATATGCTCCCCTTGTGCCAGATGATCACTATCAACCCCATATCAGACTCATTTCATCCTGAGTCTGGCCCCTTGTTTTTCTTCAAACCAACATATACAACACTGTATCCACAGAAACTGGCGTATGTATGTGGATATGGTTCATTGAACTTGCATATAACCACTTTTCTCTGAAACAGATAAGTTTTAACCGTAAGATGATGCATCAACTACTCCTAGTTTCTATGGGAGATATGCAAATGTCTCTCTGGGCAGTGGTTTGGTGAATATATCAACAACTTGTTCTTTGGAGGGAACATACTCCAATTTGACCTTTTGTTCAAGCACTTGTTCACGTAGAAAATGATATTTGATCGGTATGTGCTTGGTCTTGGAATGCATGACTGGATTCTTTGAAATACTAGTTGCACATGTATTATCACATAGAATGGAGATGGGTGGAGTACATGTGATCTGAATGTCTTGCAACGTTTGCATCATCCAAAGGAGTTGTGTGCAGCAAGATGCAACAACCACATATTCCTCTTCAACTATAAATAATGCAATTGAACTTTTCTTCTTGCTGAACCAAGATACTAATCTGGAACACATATAGAATGCACCACCACTAGTGCTTTTCCTATCATCAATGCTTCCAGCCCAATCTGCATCTGTATATGCATGAAGTGTAAGATCTTTATCTCTAGGATACCATAAACCAAAATTCTATGTTCCTTGAAGATATTTGAAAATCCTTTTGACTGCCTGAAGGTGTGATTCCTTTGGATTGGCTTGGAATCTTCCAAATATTCCCACTAAATGCATGATGTCTGGTCGAGTACCTGTGAGATAAAGCAGTCTGCCAATCATGGATCTATAGGTTGGTTGACGTACTACTATTGATTCATCATTTGCACTGAGACTGCATCTTGTTACAATAGGGACACATATTGGTTTAGAATATTCCATGGCATATTTTTTCAAGATTTGCTTGAGATACTTAGTTTGTGATAGAAAAATACCATCTTTCTTTTGTTGAACTTGTAGACCAAGAAAATATGTGAGCTCACCAAGCAGGGACATTTCAAATTCTTGCTGCATTACCAAAGCAAAGTTTTTAATCATGGCTTCTTAATTGCTACAAAAAATGATATCATCAACATACACAACAAGTATTAGAAATCTATTGTTGTTAATCTTTGTATATAGATTGCTATTAGCTGATCCTTTTGAAAAACCTTGTTGATGGAGATATTTGTCAAGACGGTAATACCAGGCTCTTGGAGCTTGTTTTACACCATGGAGAGCCTCTTTGAGTCTCCATACAATTTTTGGATCATTTCCAAGAATGAATACATTTGGTTTCTCAATATGTACTTCTTCTTCTAAGTCCCCATTAAGAAAAGAAGATTTTACATCCATTCAGTATAATTTGAATTTTTGAGAACTAGAAAGAGCAAGGAACATTCTTATGGCTTCAAGTCTTGCAACAGGTGCAAAATTTTCTTCAAAATCTATACCTTCTTGTTGATCATACCCTTTATAGACAAGTATGGCCTTGTTTCTAATAACTTCTCCATTTTCATTTAGCTTGTTTTTGAATGTCCATTTGGTTCCTATGATATTCTTATCATGAGGTCTAGGAACTAATTCCCAAGTATTATCTTTTCAATCTGCTCAAGCTCTTCATTCATGGCCTTGACCCAACATTCATCTTTGCATGCTTCATTTAAATTTTGAGGTTCGATGGAGCAAAGCAATGCTAGATAGCTTGAAGCTTCTATATTAGTTCTTCTTTTCTACACATCTGCATGTTTTTGTCCCAAAATTTGAGTCTCTGGATGATTTTTTTGAACATACCTGGATGGAGTCTTTTCTTTTTCCATTATCTATTCTTCTAGTGCTTCATTGGGTTCTTCTTCAGAATTAGTCTGATTTGATGTGGAAGGATAATCCTCATCTTCTCCACAATCTTTGGTTTTTACTTGCTTTGGAATTTTGCATGCTTCATCAACCACAACATCAATACTTTCAATAATTTTCCCAAATCTTTTATTATAACACTTATATCCTTTACTTCGAGAAGAGTAACCAAGGAGAATGCTTTCATATGCTCTAGGTTCAAACTTTCCAAGTTGTTCATCAGTCCTTTTGATGTAACATTTACTTCCAAAAACTTTGAACTATTTTACGGTAGGAGTCTTACCATACCAAAGTTCATGTGGAGTTTGAGTGTTGTTTATCCAAACATTTTCTTTGTTGAGAATAGTGACGGCAACAAATGCAGCTTCACCCCGCTCGAAAGTTTGCAGGAGTTCCAGACTCATCTAGCATAGCATGAACCATTTGTTGAACAATTCTGTTCATCCTTTCTACCACCCAATTTTGCTGAGGAGTCCTTACAATGGATAATTGCCTTTTATTTGCATGGTCTTCACATAAGTCATAAAATTCATCCAAGATAAATTCCCCTCCTCGATCAGATCTGAGACATTTGATTTTGTGATTTGATTTATTTTCAACCAGGGGTTTGAAGGCTTTGAATTTTTCAAATGCTTCACCTTTATGCTTTAGAAGCCCTATCCAACACATTCTGGAAAAATCATCAATGAACAATAAAAAGTATTCCTCTCCATGAGGTGACTTTTTCCTTAATGGACCACATAAATCAGTATGAACAAGTTCAAGAGGCTTACTAGCTGATCCTTCCTTTTCAGGAAATTGCAACCTGGTTTGCTTACCAAATTGACATGATTTTCATATTGTATTTTCTGGAATGCTGATATCAGGAAGATCACGAACAGCCTAGAATTTGCTTGCTTTTCTTATTTGAGAGAAGCTTAGATTCCCCAATCTTCTATGCCATAGCTAGTGTTCACCATTTTTGCTTAGATAGCACTATTGTTGTCCTCCCTTGAGTATATATAAGTTGTTTGGAGTTATTATACCTTTGATCATGGTTTCTCCTGTATCAAGCTCACGAACAACACATCCATTTGATCAAAATACTACTTCATTTTGTTTATCACACATTTGACTGACACTCAATAGGTTATGCTTTAGACCATCAACATACATAACATCCTAGCTTTAACTTTTTCTTTAGAAGAACGGAGACTTTACCTTTTATGACAGCAGGAGTGTCATTTCCAAATGAGACTTTCCTTTCCTTTTCTAAGGCATTATATGACTGAAGTTTTTATTTATCACCTGTCATGTCTTTCGAGCATCCACTATCTATGTACCACTGATTTTCTTGTCCTTCTGCATACATGGTTATACAACATCTTTCTATTTGTGGTTGTTTCTTTCTCCATATATTGGGATTTATTGTAGTTTTCTCCTTCTGAGATGTTTGCCGAAATTTACTCCTGCATTCAGATTCTTCATGACCAAAGTTGTTGCAGATAGGGCATTCTATTTCATATTCAAGAAGAGAAATGTTATTGCAGATCCGTTTCATGATCCCCATCACATTCCTTTGATTTCATGCTTCTCTAGGCATGATTGTTTTGTACGCAACACATTGAGCTGCTTTGTGTCCAAAGTTATGAAATGAAAAACATTGGCCATTAAAGAAGTTCCTGCAATTATCAAATCTACTGACCTAGTGATTGTAGTTGCTATTGATATTCATTCTTGAAGTAGATTGAGTATGATTTACCTAACGTTTGTAGCTTCTGTTCATACTTGAAGTAAATTAAGCCTGATTTACCTAGTGATCTGCTTTATGCCTTTGTTTTCGATTGTCAAATTGTTCACTGCTCTTTTCTGCATCAAGATAGCTTTTAGTGGAAGTTGATGGCTTCTGTGCTTGGGATGCTTCTTCAGTATATCCAAGACCTGTCTTTATCAGAGGAGAATGCTACACTTTGATAATTTCATTTAAGGTTATGATCCTTTAGCAAATCTAAGATTGAGAGCTTTTATTTTCTCAATATCCTTTCTTAGACCCACAATTTCACATTCTAGATTTTCATTGTGTTTTTCTCTTTCAGTAAGTTGGAATGTCAGAGTATCTATAATCATATTCTTTTATTATAAACAAAATTTGAGTTTAGATATTTCTTCATAAAGGTCATCTTCATCTGAAGCATCTAAGAAATCATCATCTTCAAAAGCCATTAGAAGTCTATAGTCATTAATATTTTCATCTCCATCACTATTTGATAAACCATCACTATATTCATGAGCATAGTAGCTCTTCTTACTTACACTTTGTTTTCTATTCCATTTTGCTGATTCCTTACCTTTATCAAGCTTATCTTTGTGAGGTCATTTGGTAGCATAATTACTAATTCTTCCACAAGCAAAACATTTGAAAGGTAGTTTACCTTTGAATCTCCCAGAATGCCATTGAAGGTTCTTAACAAAGTTTGCTTCTCCTTCTCCTTCTGAAATATGTCCTGATTCATGGAATTCTTCTCTTCCTGAAGCTTTGAATGTGGCTTCTCTCATATCTGATTGACATCATTTTCTCATTTCGAAGGTAGTTAAGATTTCGTGTAGTTGTGTCATAGTAATAGTCTGAAGATCCTACTTTTCTTCTATGGTAGATACTTTTGATTCAAACTTAGTAGACAAGGATCTTAAAACCTTTTAAACTAAAGTAACTTCTTTTATCTCTTCACCCAAGTTCTTCATGCAATTAACAATCTCATCTATGTGTAAGAAGTAACTAGTGATACTTTGATCATTGTGCATTTTGAGAGTTTCATATTGAATTCTGAGAGATTGCAGTTTTGCACGTTTTACCTAATTGTCTCCTTCATAGCTTAGAACAATGTTGTCCCATATATCTTTGGTGGTTTTGAGCTACATAACTTTGACAAATTCTGATTGTGATAGATTCCCTAATAATGCATTAACAACCTTGGAATTGGTTTCATATTGCTTCTTACCTATCGTATCTATAGGAATTGCTGATAGAAATGTATATCCTCCTTCCACAATTTCCGAGACATCTTTTCCAAGAGATTGAAGATAGGTTGTAGTCCTTACCTTCCAATAAATGAACTTGCTCCCATCAAATATTGGTGGTCTAATGGATCCCTCTCTTTCATAGTTACTCATGATGACAGATCTTCCTTCAAGCGATCAAGCTTCTTTTGAAGGACCTAGCTCTAAAACCAATTGTTGGAAATAATACTAGGGGGGTGAATTAGTATTAGCAATTCAATAATATTTCGTTTCCATAATCATATTCATTTACACTACTTCAGTTAATGGAATTTGCATGTATACATAACTGTATTTAAGGCAACTAGTGTATATCCCGCAAACTTATGATTCAATTAATTTATCATATGTTGATCTTTACTCAGTGCATCAAATCCATATAAATAGTAACCAGGTGCAGTAAAATAGAACAGACAATCACACACACATGAACACAAGATATAAGGTGGAAACCCAATGTGGGTGAAAACCACCTACTGTAATCGTCTCTATCTTCTTTTAATAAGAAACTTCTTTTTACAATTTCTGTAATGGTGTAGTCTTATACCAGTACATAGTCTTCTACCTACAAAAGGCTACAACCTTCTCTCATTCTCCAGCTTCTCCTAGAAGGGAGCTACAACCCCCTAGCTCTTGTAATATCTGATATGTTTGCTAGTACGTAGGTGTCGGCCTACAGAAGGCTACAACCTTCTCTTTTCTTCCAGGGACCACGTTTCATAAATTTTCAGACTGAATCCATCAATAACATCATTCAAACATCAAATACATCTGCATCAATGAATCTCCTTTGCACCAACCACAACTGAATCAATCAATCACTTTTCAGAATGTTGTAACCAGAATATAGTAACCAAAACCCAGAACAGTGTAATAGCAACCAGAAGTAGCTAAAGCATATTTTATGAGGTATAAACTACTTCAATGTGTCGAACCTACATTCATACACACTTTTCTCAAGGTGAACCTACGTATAGATCTACAAATCAATTTTAAGATGTATACACTATTTTGATATGCAAAACCAGCATGTATACATGCCTTTTCTAAGGTGAACCTGCTTACAGCTATGTAAATGATGATTTAAACTTTGCAACAATTCCAGAGTTTAGTTATACCCAGATCATCATAGTTGTAGTCTACAACATGCGCCAGTTATTCAGATAAAAGATCAAAACACACAAAGATACTTCACTTCAAGATTTAAGATCTTGACCCATCATTAGATCTTATCCTTCCTCAAGTGCTAAGGTTCATCCTTGATTCAGATCTAGTTGTGCACCATAACCCAATAACCTGTATTCTAGATCTTTCTCTTCATTAGATATTCAATGCATGAGTGCCTTTGCCTAATGATCTTCTCCTCCTTTTATAATCTGAGGCCTTACTCAATACCATTGACCAAAACCACTTAGAACCAATACCTTGGACCAAATACCTAGGGTCAACACTTTGGATAGGATACCTTGGACCAATACTATGGATCAAAATACCATTGACCAAATACCATAAACCAAAACTAAGTTTTCCAACATGTGCGTGCCTTTCTTTCTGTGAAAGTGCGTGTGTACGTCATACGCACCTTTTGGTCACCTAACCCACATGTACATGCACATTGGTCAATGAGGAACTTGCGTATACCTTTCTTTCTTCATTCTGAGAGTCCAAACTGTGATCTGTCATTTGAGTGACTTGACATCAAGGAAAACACCTGTGTCATAGTGCCAAATCTGTGTCATAATGCCAACATGGGCCAAATATCGAGTCGAAAAGTAATGGGTTTCTATCTTTAAAATTAGACCTGATAAATCATTAACTGGTAGTTTTTATTTCCTATCGGGTCCGTATGGGAGTCAAAGGGGCATTGAAAAGGTAGACGCGATAGGTTTATGAACCAGAGTGTTAATTCTTTTGAGTTCCATGGTAACCAAAGGTTTGCGATATACTAAAGGTCATGCAGGTTCAAGAGGCGAGATCAAATGATAGCTTGATAAGTACATTGAGGTGTGTTGTAGGGAGGCAATAAGCACGAAGATTAATTAAAGCTCAACCCCCGTAGTTGACTGTGAGGTTTGCATGGTTGACTGTGATGTGTGGCCTAAAATCACTGCGGGGGTTCAACCTCGTTGAAGTTCCCATACATTATTTACCCCCGCGGTGAGCTCCCAAAGCTTTATGCCTCACGTTGCTCATTCCACATCTTCCACCACTTTCGTCTGTTAATTGCCTACGCCACTCACCATACCCCACCACTTCATCCACTACTCCATTAATCCTCAGCCATCAATAGAACCACAAGCTCAAGCTATAGACTATAACAACGAGCAATAATCTCCCATCATTCTCTGATTTCTATTACTTCTTATTATCTTGTTTTCTTGAAATGAATGAGGTGGTTTTACCCTCAAATGTAATATTTTGTAATGATATTTACTTCAAAGCAGTTGGAGGATAGTTAGGTAGTTTGACAGTTTTTGTGATTACCAACTGTCTCATAATGTATAAAAAGAGGAAAATTTACAAAGAGGGGGTTCGAATTTTGGAGAAGCTGGAGACTAGGCCACTGTATTCCTGATACAACTATTGATTAATGAAAGAATTAGGATTTTTCCACAGATTTTTGGGTATAATTTTGTGACTTCTCTGTTATGTGTCATAAAATGTTTTCCTCCTTTGAGTATGGTAATGAAGCTGAAGGTCTTTATTTTCTTATGTAAATGAAGTTAAAATCCCTTAAAAGAGTGTTCATATACTTGAAGTTCCCGCCTCTGCAATTCTTCTAAGTTACAAATAATAGTTTTTGTGTAAGACATCATATTATCTTTAACTTCTCCAAGTGTCACAAATAGTAGATTCTGTGTAAAACAACATATTGTCTATGATTTCTTTAATCTTTCTTTATTCATCATTTATATTCAACAATCAAATGGAATTCTGAGCTTTTCATGTCACCTAAGTATTGAGGATTTAAAATCAAGTTTTTCAAGTCCTTCATTTGAGAATACAACATACAATTAAGTCACAAACAAGAAACAATAATTATAAATATTAATGTCTTAAGCACAATTTCTACACAGCCAGGAAATTGGTTTCTTAAGGTACACCAGCTGTCATGAGGAGGTCTCCTTGATGAAAAGTCCCAATTAGACTTCATAATGTTTGGTGTGGAATCCCTTCTGGATCTAAATCGTGACTGCCATATATTCTTATAGATATGTTTTGGCTTCAATTTTCAACATAAGAGGGTCATACACAGGTAATTTTGGATTAGAAAGTGAGTATGCCTCATGGTTGTTCCACTGCGAAATGTATCAAGGTTCTTCTACTAAAAGGGGAAGAGAAAAGTGAGCCTTTTAAAGACAAGTAAAAGCACTAATCTAGAAAATACTCACGAGCATGACATATAAAAGAATTGTTGGACAACTAGTGAAATAGTTCACTTAGAAGCAATGATTGTTAAAAAACGTACAACACACCTTCAACAAGATTACCAAATCCACCAAAATAGTTCAACTCCCTTAGTACAGATGAAAATTATACATCGCAAAAATTCAAAAGAATAGTCTTATAATATTTACAACATACACATGAAAGTGTGTTGGCTCAATGAGCTTCTAAATTAAGTAAAAGTTCCAATATACATCAAGACAGTGAACACCATGAACCCCAGTAGTGGAGCATTAAAGAAACCACTTTCTCGTCCAAAATAACTATATTCCTCTCTAACTCCTAGTAGGAGGAATCACGTGAAAAGTCATTTACATGCGCAATGAGGGTGTATATATAACATATGGGTGATCATTCTCCTCCCTTGTGACTCTTCGACTACCCTCATGACTATTTAACTTCTCTGTGACCTTTCAAATTCCTACATGACTTTTCACATTACATGGGTGACTCTTGGACTTTCACTTTACATTACATTTTCCAATATAGGATTTATATATTCCACAAAATGATGTGGCACATGATGACAAGGACTACATGATGACATGGAAATGTCAAGCCATTCTTGTTTTTCATATCTTTGAGTATTCTTACGAGATAATGAATATTCTTCTTCTTCCTCCTTCATCTGGTTTGAAAGTAAGGAGTCTTCAATGTGGTCTAGATATTTTGATCTTCTATTGTACTATGGTGTTCTTTCCTCCTCTCGCCTGATGATCATCTTATCTCTTCAGCTCCATAGGTGTCTTCTGGCGTGGTATTATTCTAATTTTCGCCCATCATCATCCTCTCATGATAAGATAGAGTACCTACAACTTAAAACCACTCATGAGAAGCCGAAATTAGTTCAAAAAATATTAATCTAACATGTTTCATGAAATCACCTGTTAGGGTTGGAACCGAGTGACTGATTGAGTGGTTGAATCAAGGATTATGTAGTTCCAGAAGACAAGGTCCAAGACTAAGGCTTGAGACTACACAATGCATAGTTCAAGATGGCCAATGTCAAAGGATTTCACAATTGAGGGGTTCAAGAACTCAAGGTTGTGGCTTGAGGCATAAGGTTGTCCAATGTGAAATTTTGGAAGGAAAGACTTAAGGAACTACACAATTGAGGGAAAAAGGACGTCGACCTTGAGGATTGAGTCTTGAAGTTTCCCAATGTGCAGTTCTAAGAGGCCAATCTAGATGATTGCAGAACTGAGGGGATTAAGAGCTTAAATTTGACACTTGAGGCTTGGAGTGTCCCAATGTGTAGTTTTGGTGGGAGAACAAGCTGGGAGATTGTGTAGTTGAGGGGTTCAGGGGCTCAAGCTTAGGGATTGAGACCTGAAGTTTCCTAATGCACAATTTTTGAGGGATAAAAATATCATGGATTATGTAGTTTCACAACTCAAGATGTAAGTCTAGAAGCTTAAGGCTTGACACTACATAGTGTGCGGTTGTGGCTGACTGGGGGGCAAAAATTGCACAATCTGGAGCTCAAGGGTCAAGGTTGGGCACTGTGACTAAACAATGCATAGTTCTAAGAGGAAAGGTCTGGGATTGAGGGTTGATAATGCACAGTGCATGGTTCTGGAAGGCTGAGTGAAGCCAAGTTTCTTGGGAGTGAAACTTTCTATATAAGGCTAAGTGTGGGATCAATGAAGCTCAAGTGAACATAAGAAAAAACTAGATCATGATAACACACTAAAATAGTGGACAAAAAAAAAATTGATCAATCAGAAAACAAGAATAACATGGTGTCCTAAATGCAACGGTGATACAACATACCTCTCCAAGTGCAACACAAAATGTACACTTTGCGATGAAAGTGACGACACTTCTACGAAAGTGCATAAAACTTTGGGAATGAGTGTAAAACATGTCAACATGACTAAAAGGACTCATTAACACCAAATTTACCCTTTGAAACAAGCCAAAAATTTCACTTTACATGATAATCAAGACTTCCCATGGCAAAAGTTGGCATTTTCTTTATGAAGAGAAAAGTGTGAATGACACTTGTGATATGCGAATGATTGTTGGCTTGATGGGCCCTGACCCAGGTTTAGCATTAGGCAACCAAGAAAATCCCTACACTATTGGCCCTTTCATCATCAGCCCAAAGAGTGCAGACTGAAGTCTCACCCGAAGCTGTATGGGGGGATGCAGGAACCAAGTTTTCGCACCCTTAGATGGTTGTGATGTCGATTTTCTACCTCAACCCCTGCCTTCCCACAGATCGATAAGCCATTTAGGGCTTATCGATGTACTTCCTCTTCTGTCTTTTAGAACCTCCACGAAGGTATCCAATTGTCCTTCACACAACCTTAAACAATGATTCAGGAACTTATGTGCCTCTGCTATCACTCCTAAGTCTGTTATTACCCAAATTGACTTAAGTATCTGCTAATGTTAACATACATTAAGATATTATTTGCGTAAACAAGTATTATGACCTGCGTTTGTATAACAATGTAAAACATATAGATTCGTCCATCAACACAACATTAAATAATAAACCCATTATTCATCATATTATAGTCACATTTATTCATAAAAGAAGTAAAAGGGGAAAAACACAAATATTTCCATAGCAATCTCTTTATTAGTGCTTCAGATCTTCTCTTATAGACTCAAACTACCCTACGCACGCAGCTGCAGATATCTGCACACTCAGCTACAGACTCTACTCTAGACCTCTATGCACACAACTATAGAGCCTCTCTTCTACTCTAAGACTCTTAGCTTTTCACTTCTAATGACCCATTACATTCATTCTTCACTCCCTAAACTACTGCCTTACACTCTCTAAGGCTCTCCTTTTTATACAATCCCATGGTCCACAAACCATGGGTAGAAAACCCTTATCTATACTAAGGGTAGAAAACCCTTTTAGCTTTAGACATCTTTGCACTCCGTGACCAAAAAATGCAGAGACGTTACATTTCTTTACACAATATTCAGGCCTCCTGCCCCGAAACTTAGGTGTTTAACCCAAAGTTGACCCCCAGGGAACTCGTTCCCAATAGGCCCCCAACACAAACATGGCGACTCACCCTTGAGTCACTCAATAAGTGTAGAGATCTTGTCACGCATACCTCCCAGCTTGATGTGAAAAATTGCTACCTTGGTAGTGCACTATGTGTCTGCTTACTTTAGCTCCTTGACCAATTTTTTTGTTACTGACCCTGCACTAGCAGTCTGTAGTTTCTGCTGAGTCTCTTGCAGATTGGCTAGCTTGCCTTCAATGGTAGTCATGATCTCATAGGCCTCATCTAACCAAGGCTTCAAGTGAGCCTTCAGCACAACTTCCTTGTGCTTCACTGTGCCTACCTATTCCTTCAGTGCCTTGGCCTGCTGCAGCTTCGCAAGCCTTTGCATGATGATAATAGTTCATGTTGTTGCCTTAACCTTGTCATAGCGCTGCTGCAACTCTCGCGCTTCTGTCTCTAGCTTTTGTACTTTGGGGTCCTCTTGTAAGCTAGTGAGGACCTCGAGTGACTTCTCAAAATGTGTTGTGCAACCTGTCACTGCACTTGCTACCGCTTCTACTGCATCTGCCACAACAGTCCCACACTGCTCCCTAACTTCTTGGGGAGTCGAAGGCTGGGCCTTCAACTGCAACTCCACAATATTGAGATTCAGCTCCAACTGAACCTTGGGAAACTCTATGCATGTGTCTGGCACTCTCGCAATGAGTTTTCTATCTGGCACATCGACTAGCTCAACCTCAGGGATGTCCAGCTCTGGGAAAGTTTGGCATGCTTCATCTACAACCATAGTGAGGCACTGGTTCTTATCTATGAGGTTGGTCACAAGGTTGAGAGAAGAGTCACGCTGTATTGCCATCTGAGCATTATTCACCTTTTACTCACTGATCACCTGCAAAGTGCATTGGTCGCGAGCCCAAAGCTTGGCGATCACACTGTCCTTCAAAAGATAAAGCACTTCACTAGGAAGCACTGCCAAATTAAGGCCCACACCCTTGAGGGAATTGACAATGGGTCTGTCGGTGTCATTTTCCATTATCAATGCTCCATCTTGTAGTATTATGGCTCGAGGGTCCCTAACACGTAGCATATTTTTGGCGTTGAAGGTGCCAATGGCCACACTAGTGGGTGCCATGCTGGTCTGCATATGTGTAGCATGGATATGAAGCTTGCGTAGACCCATCTGAATAGCGCCCAACGCCTACTGCTGCTACTGCTACTCAAACTGCTGCAGTAGTTCTATAGTGGAAACCCACACCATATACCATATGTCATTTAGATCCTTTTCTGTCAGGGTTATTGGATCCAAACATGTTGCTCACCTTGGAATTCTACTGTGATCCTAGCATTTCTGGATCCCTGGTGCATTTGATGTGGAACATAGTCGTTTCTAGGTCTGCTCCTCCCTACTCTATTTGTTCATCCACTTATTCCTTTGTCTCTAGTGAGGGAAATTTCTCTTTGTCAAAGCCACACCCCTCCCCTCCCGCCTGTCTTCCTGCCTCCTGCATGGCAGCGTGCTCTGCCTTAGCCTTAGCATTGGCCTCCTTTTTTCTTTTTCATGGCCAGTTGCTCCATCTTCAACCTTGCTTCTTCCTTCTTCTGCTGTGCAACAGTCTTGCTAGATCCTGCAGTCAAGTCCGAGGCCATGTGCCATTCTACCGGCCAGCTATCAAGGACCACTTGAATTGCGTCATCCGTCACCAAGTAGGGCAAGTCGTTCCACTTTTGCTCAGGGTCCTTCTATGCCCTTATTGATACGTGGTGGAAATCAGCCTTGAATTTTGTGTACTCCTCCAATTTGTCAAAGTTGGTAGGAAACAACCACATCTTGCAGTTGATGGCCATGTGCACACTCATCTCCATCAGGGTCCAAAATATTTTGTTGTCCTTTAACCGCTGTGGATCCTTGGTCACCCATACCAAAGTGTACTTCGCAACCTCTGGTAGGTCTGACATGATCGAAGGGAACTTACTATCTTCGCGTAGCTCCCATGCTACCAACGCTATGGACAACAAGAGCCATGTGTAGTGAAACATTTTGCTAAGATCTTGCACCTCACGGTAGTTCATGAGGAACTCACTGCAAAGGTAGCACTCCCAATTAAATTGAACTCCCTCTGTGCATTGAGCTGCTAAAGCGATGACTAGTGCTAGCACATTGTCTGTGTGACACTTCAGCATGACCTTTCCTGCTAAGAGTTGTGCAAGTACTTTGATCACTGGGTCATAGATGATCAATATGGCGTAGCCACGCGGTTTCTTCACTAACTTGAATTTTTCCTTCATGGGCTCCACGAGGACATGTTCGCATGTCTTTCCACCAAATTCCATGGCTATATTTTCCCCTGTGTATGGTAGCCTCCTGATCCTATGGATCAATCTACCAGTATTGGGTATTGGCTCCTCCATCCATAAACACCCATCGTGCACCAAGCAGAGTAACTGCTTGATTACCACCATTGTGATGGGCACGTAGTTGTAATGTGGCACCCATAGCAGGTTGAGTAGTCCTGCCTTATCTACGCCTCTCAACCATTTTTGTGGCTCCAAAATGGTTATGCTAGTGGTTTTGTGGAACATGCTATGCATGCGTTGATCTATTGCTTAGGTGAGGAAACCGCTCTATGTCTACTAAATCCCAGTCTTCTAATTTCAAAAGGGGAAAATGCCCCAAGCGTGGTCCTTCAAACACAATCTGGTCCAGTAAGAGGGGTGTATGTAGGGTGACCTTACTCTTGTAAATGTCTTTGGCTTCCTTGGCCTTTCGCCTATGTGGAGGAATGTACTTTGGTAGCTTACTGATGGGTTCAGACCCCACAATTTTGACATCTTCTGTTTCCATCCCAATATCCTCATCATCCATTGGGATATCCTCAAACTCCTTTTCTTTTGGCTCTAGGTTAATTGTCTTTCCCTTTTCCTATGCAGTGGGCTTAACCTTCTGGGGGTGTTTCTTGGGAGATGCGTGCACCGGCTGCATGGCACAACCTGCTTACCCTTCTTGATCTTGGGACCATCCGTGGTCGGGGTAGGCCTTGTCCTAGGCATTCATGGAGACTTTGGTACTTCCACGGGTATTTCTGCAGGATCTCCCTCTGGGGTGGCTCCTTCTGCTACCATAGCCATCTCTAGGACATCTCCCTCACCTATCATTGATTCCGCGCTCATAACTTCAGTGGCCATCGACATAATGCTACGTAATAACTCCTAGCTCACCTATGGAAATGTCTCAAACATAGAATTTGCTAGCAAAATCTTGGTACATGTGCACTTGAGAGCTACACAACTCAATTCTCAAAATGCAAGTGTTTTTCGTTGGGCAGCCACCTGTAATTTATAGGCACTTTCAAATTAAAATCCAACCATTCCCCCCAGTATTGGTTCATTAATGCTAGATTGGTGGCAAATTTTCAGAGATCTGGACCATAAATTCTGACTTAAATGCCACTCCCTACTCTATTTGGCCATTTTTTCATCATCAAATCATGAATAGTGACTTTAACGATCACTTTCTGGCTGCTCTGCGTGGTAGCGCAACCCCCTGCGCACTTCCTTAGGCATTGTGACATATCTTCATTTCGTGTAGTTTCCCAATCACGTAGCTCTCTGACTCGGGCAGTGTAGTTTATAGTCTTGTGCTTCCTTTCAGCTACCTGGAGCACTGAGACTGTGCTTCCCTCATATAGTCACCTAGCTAGATCACCGGTGTATGGATTCAATCGGCTGCCATTCACCTCCCTGGGAAGGGTTCTCCATTCAATTTGACCAATTGAACTGCTCCACCATCAGTAATCTCCTTAATGACATGTGGTCCTAGCCAATGCATACTGAATTTCCTAGGAAATTTATCAATTTTACTGTCATATAACAAGACCAGATCATTTACCTTGAAGGTGTGCCGTTTGATGTGCCGATCATGCCATGCCTTTTCACTCTCCTTTTGAACTTGTTGATGAAATCCAGCTAGAAATTGATCCTCCTCAAGCTCTGCTAGTTGTGTGAGCCTCTCTTCCAGGGCTAAGCCATTCCTGTGAGTGTCACTATATGCAGACTAGGTACAATGTATTCCATGGGCATCACAACTTCTATGCCATACAAGAGTCTGAAAGGTGTTTTCCCAATCAACTTCTTACAAGTCGTTCTGGAGGCCCATAGCACCGCTGGTACGCACACATCACAGTCACTTCTCTGAGCATTGCAGAATTTCATCAGTGCATTCTCCAGTATCCTATTGAATTCTTCCACCATCCCATTGGCTTATGGGTGATAAGGCGTGAACTTCTGATGATACACTTGAAATTCTTCTATCAATGCGTTGATTATTTCATTAAGAAAGTGCATACAATGATTTCTCATCAAGATCTTTGGACATCCAAATCTCATCAATATGTATTAAAAAATAAACTTTGTTGTTGTCGCACTAGTATAGTCCTTCACAGGCTGAGCCTCTACCCACTTGGTCAAGTACTGAGTCATGGTGATGATGTACCACACACTTGTCTTCTTTCTCGGAGGCTTAATTTCACCCACAAAGTCAATCGCCCATTTCTTGAATGGTTGTAACATCACCTACAACATAAAAGGAATTTCATCCCTTCGTGATGGCCTCCCAGTCCTTTGACATGTGTCACAGGCCCTACAATATGCTTTCGCATCCTTATGTAGAGTTGGCCACCATAACTCAACACACAGAACCTTATGCACTATCTCTTTTCCTGCATAATGTCTTCCTACAGCTCCTCCATGAGCCTCCGTGAGAATGCTACTTTGCTCAAAGTCAGGTACATAATGTCACAATATTTCGTCTAACCCCATTTTGTACAAGTGTCCTGCAATGACGGAGAAGTATGTTGTGTGCACTACTAACTCCTTCTTCTATTGTCTTGTATACATTTCTGGGGCAGTTCCCATCATCAGGAATGTATGATATCTTGAAAGTGACTGTTTGCAATGCGCACTGCAAAGAGCTATGTGTCAGGAAACTCTTCCTCTAGATTAGTAGGCTCCTCTCCCATTTCAATGCACAACAGATGATCAGGTCCCACATTCAGTCGTCTTAGCTTCACAATAACTTCAAAGTCATACTTCTGGAACAACAATAACCATCTCTAGATCTTCTGCCCCAACATAGGCTTATTGACCAGGTATTTCAACACAGAATGATTCCTATACATCTTAAAATGTCCACCCAGCAAATAGTGCCTAAAATTTTGGAGCGCGTATACCATGGCTAGTCCTTCGCGCTCTTAGTGGAATAGTTCTTCTCAGCCTTGGACAACTTCTTGCTCATGAAGGTTGTAGGATGGTCCATGTTTGGTCAATTTAGTGTGATCTAAATTGCTATTTATATTGTCAACCCGGGGTTCGTAGATTGACGAAGTGAGGTGTACTATATGTACTTAGATAACCATTTTCTTAAGTTTTTGTCGTTTTAAGATTTTTAGTTTGTTTTTGGATTTTATTATTTTCTTAATGTGTGGTAATGAAAGTGAAGTGTGAAGTGTGTGGAGTGTGAATGGTTATGATTTCTATGCTTGAAAAATGCTCAAAAGAAATCTTTACAATAACTGAAATGAAACCAATCAAAAAGCGAACTAATGGCAATGGCCCAGTATCCTTGCTACTGAAAATGAAAAGAAAGCAAAAACTTGGAAAATAACTCAAACTAAAGTAAAGCAGCTAATTCACACTACTTAAGCTTTTTAGATCCTTTTCCCCTTTGGCTCAATCTACCTTGGGGGAGTAATAATGAGCATAACAAGCAATATGATATTTAACTGTTAAAGAAAATAAATTGCATAAGGAAACTAATCACACTACTTGGATTCTTCAAATCCTTTACCCCTTAGCTCAATCTACCTTGGGGAAGTAATTATGAACATAACAAGTAATATGATAACTAAATGTAAAAAGAAATTAATCACACTACTTAGATTCCTTTAGTTCTTTACCATTCAACTCAATCTACTTTATGGAAAACAACTATGAGTAAGTAATATGACACTTAAATCACACCACAGTTAGTGATCTTCTGATCTCCTGCTGATATAGTCATTGACCACAGAAATAAATCATAAAATTATTAAGTAGTATGACATCTAATTTAGCAGAAAAAGAAATAAACAAATAACAATTTGAAAAGGACAATGCTGAATGTAAATTGCACAAAATAAAGGTTAGCAAGCAGGACAAGATGATCACATATGCCAAAAGTTATTAAAGAAAATAAAAGATTTCTCGGGCTGCCTAAAAGGACCTGCAAAAAGCACTGGTCAGTTTATAAAGACAAAGATATAAACAATAGAAATCATAAAGCATAACATCTTATGTACAAACTAATGACAAAATACAAGCATAAAGAAACTAAACAAATACTTTACAGGGCTTCAGTATGCAGGGGCCCTCTGCCACTTCAGCCAATCAAATGATCACAAAACTATCTTCAGAAAGGTCTACTCATGTATTCAAATCAGCAACATATGAAATAGTGGGGTGATATAACCAACAGCGTGCGGAAATTACATAACAATTCAGAAATTCTATGCAACAAAAGTCTCTTTACAACGTTTGAAAACGCGTTATTTATAATGTAAAAGTCCTACAGTTAACTAATCAACTACTTAGGCTATTAACTACATGCCATGGACACGTAGATCTCATGAGTCAAGATCTAGTTAACTGTCATTATGCTTCTTAAATCCTGGAGTGGTGGGCTGTTAGATTCGTTGTTCAAGAATGATCCTCAGGTGTGCTGGAGCTTCCGTGAGCTGGGAACTAGGCCACATATCATTCACGTGCCTTTAACAATAACGTGCCACCACTGGACTCTTCGGTTGGCCACGTCTTTGACGTTGGTTGACCGCGACTTCAAAATGATGATTTGGCCGGTTCAAAGGGACACGATCCATGTACATGCCATCTGGAGCTTGCCCATATAGCCCATTCCTTCAAAAGACACCTGGAGCACAACCTTTAACAAAATGGCTACGGAATCCTGTGCGGGCTGCGGAAACCTGTGCTGGCTGTGGAAATTGACAAGTTTCGGAAGCTGCATGAACAAAAGAGTAAACCAAACAATAGACATTAGTATAGTTATAAAACCATATAAACAGTCCTTTTTAACTATAATGCAATGATTCAACCACTGGATGAGTGAAGTGAGTGGAGTATGAGGGTTAAGAGGGTGTGTAGGAAGGTGCAAGGTTGAGGCTCAACAGTCCACTTCCCCCTCGCCCGCCTATGTCAGTACGGCCCCCAGCGAAATACATGAGGCATCCACGTGCACATGAAATTCTTTCTTCCAGTCCAGGAAGACTAGAATTGGTGCGGTGACCATTTTCTCTTTCAACATGTTCAAGCTCTTTTGGCATTCATCACTCCAATAGAACGTAGCATCCTTTTTCAACAATTTCTCCATGGGTGCGGTGATCTAGGAATAGCTCTTGATGAACTTCCTATAGTATCTAGTATGCCCCAAAGTTGTGCGCAGCTGTTTCACATTCCTTGGTGTCTCCAAGTTGATTATCACCATGATCTTCATGGGGTCTACCATCAATCTCTGTTTGCATACCACATGACCCAGTAGGATCCCGGAAGTGACACAAAACAGACACTTCTTTATATTGAGCGTGATCTGGTATCTCCAACATGTATCTAACATTAAGTGAAGACTTTCCACATGATGCTTTACCAATCCAAACACTGTCCAATCGTTAAAGTATGCCTCTAGAAACTTATGAATGAAGTCTTTGAATGCCACAATGACTATGCGCGAAAATATTGCTATCACTTTCTTCAGCCCAAAAGGAATTGCATTGTACTAAAAACATCCCCATTGAGTCAAGAAGGTCATCTTTCTTCTATCATCAGGCGTGGTTTTGACCTAATGGTACCTAGAGAACCCATTAATGAAAGAGTATGCTTCTTGGTGTTAAGTTTAGGGTATGTTCTATGCTAGAGAAATTTATTTCAATTTTCACAGTTAGCTCAATATCTTTTCCAGATTAGCAATCACATCAGCATTAAAGTAAACTGCAGATAGAACATAAATATAAATTGCGGAAGACAAGCCAAGACAAGAGGACACAAGATGTGGTGCTGGCTAGGGACAAACCCAAATGTGGGGAAATCCTTGATCAATTCTTCCTTTATGTTATTCGAAGTTCAACAGAGAAAGAGAGAGATATAGTACATTTTACAGTAGAAGTCAACACTTTGACATTTGATATCTGCATGAGCCCAGTTGAAGACATATTTCTTCAAACGATTCTCTAAGGTGACTCCTTCACCTCTCATAGAGCTTAATTTCATCCATTTGTTGCACCTTACTATGTAGCACCATGCTGTACTATCACAGTGTTGGACCTTGATGACTGAGCTGCTCTCATCTACTCTTATCATCATGCTACCATTATGCTGCATATTCCATCATTATGCCTTTCGCTGAGATCATCATGATGCACATTCACATTAGTGCCATCAAGATCAAGTTTGTGAGATCATCTTTAATACCACCATTCATTGAGATATGAGAGTTATATTGAGATCAAGTAATGATCCTATAACTGTCATAAGGCTGTAATTAAGAACATATCATAGAGATCATTCTTTGTCATTGAGTAAGTCATATCCTTGGAGATTCCTAGATATATTATGAAATCATAGTGATCTTCTATACTATAATAGTTATGGAGAGAATGTGGCCCTTCTGTTTCAAACCCTAACCACTACTAGCCATTATGCTGAGACTGCTACAGGAATACCACCTGGATCTACTTCATCAATGGTATGCCAAGATTGTAATGTTGCTTCAGTGATGACTAAGATTGGGAGGAGGCTAAGACTATAACAAGAAAGTGAGGAGGCCGAATCTCCATGACTTGATATAATTGTCTTTATGATCTGCTTATAAGTGTCTTCATGAATAGCGTATGAGTATTCATGACTGATTATGGACCTGTGTATAAGAGTCTTCAAGAATTATATAGATTGTTGTGTGATCAATAGTCCATTTTTCCAATATCTTCATCCAACCGAGATCCTTACAAGTGTGTCGAGGCCATTGGTTATTCTATGCCTATACAGATCAGAATGTTGTTATACCATACTGAATTAATGGACCATAGCTGGAGATTGACTACGACTCTTATGTGCTTGACTGCAATTGTCACATTATCATTGCAGCTACCATACTTCTATGCTTGCGGCTCTATCTCACTATGACTACTTCTTACTATGACTCTTCCATACTTGACTACGTTATCACTGCAACTACATACCTTGGTTCAATTCATAGATGACTGCACCTAATATGTCTCCATTTCCTGTGGATAGATGTCTTCATTCGCCTGTGGATAAATTCCTTCATGACCTATGTATATGAATCTTCATAACTATGTATAGAGTCTTCATTGGCTGCGTGTTAATAAGTCTTCATGATTGCGTTGGATTAGGGCATCATCATACTAGGCCAGCATATTCTTTTGTCTCTCTCCTTCTCCAAAAACCCAAGACGTAGAGAGGAGATCACATGAAGAGTATGTCCAAATTGCTTCAAATCCTCTTCTATTTATACTAAAATGTAGATGATGAATAGACATGTCTATTGGGCTTCTGAGCCTACTCAAGTTGCTGGCTGACTTGACAATTTGTCTTATAGCACAAATAAATTCATAACTCCATGAATACTCATTGGAATTAGATAATATTTAGATCAATCCTACACCTCTCGATGAGAGGGATCCAATAAAAATATCAGCTACCATAAATAAGATGACCCACATGGAGTTTGGCCCTAGTTGCCAATTTTAACACTTGGCTGCCTACATTATCCAGGACCTCATCAGTGAACAGAGTCGGGAAGAGATCATGCATGCAAGAATCATTCAACTTTCGTAGATCCACAAATATCCTTATTTCTTTCGTATATTTCTTTTCCTGAACCACTATCGGGGTTATCCAATCGAATTCTTCCACTGGTTTAATAATTCTTGGCACGAGCATCTTATCTAACTCAGGGTGAACCCTTTCCTTGTACTTAGGATTAAGGCAATAAGGTATTTGTTTTACAGGCTTAGCATCCAGTTTTAGGGTGATCTTCATGACACCCCAGTCTCCTATTATCCCTTTTAAATTAGAAAACTTCTTGGGGAACAAATCTTGATATTCACAGAGGATCTCAGCGACCTTGTCTATTGTCGCATCATCCCAATATTCCCCAATCTTTGAAAATTTTGGTTCCACCTCTGTGCCAATGTTGACTTGCCTAGTTTTCAAAGGCACAGTTATGTCAAGATCCTCTATCTGTGGACCTTCAACCTCATGGTGTCCTTTGGTTTCCAAAATATTAATCTTTCGAGGATCCTCGTCTTCTTCTTCAGTGGTCATGTTATAGCATTCTAGTGCGTGGCTCAGCTAGGTAGTACAATCATGTTGGATCAGGTCCAAAGTATCTTGCGGTATCCTAAAGATCATTACTTTAACCACCTATAGCGCTGCATCAATACAGTGCAACCAATCCTCAAAGTTGAACGTCATTAAAAATCCCTGGTGCAAGATGTCCCACTCTTCATTACCATGGAGGAGCTCAGTTTCCAAGTACCAATTATTTGGTATGACACCTAGGGTATGACAAAATAGATGCACCCATTCAGGCTGGGGCTCCGCTCCATAAGCCTTAGTCCATTTGGCTAGGTGATCACACGGATCATCCCTTCCATCATACTTATTTGTCATCAGCACTTTTGGCTGCCCAAAATGTAGTCTCATCATCCTCCTATTGTCATGCCAAACACCGAAACTATCCTTGTGTGTACCCCACCGTCTTGTGAGCGTAGCACGCAGTACCCATTCCAAGGCCTAGAAGCGATGTTTCTCTAGCACTTCTCTTTCAAATGCATCTAGAAAACAATCAAAATCAATTATCCCATCATAATGAGGTAGATTCCTGACTTCGGATGAACTTCCTGACTTTGCTAGTGCTCTAATTCTTTGTCTGAATCTCATGTGCAGGAGATTTTGCGGTCCCATGCAATACATATGCCTACTGTTGGATTCACCCAATCCTAGTCTCATGTTGTTATTTTGTAAATTTGGTCTAGATCGTCATCACTTTCATAATCTCGTACTGGTTTTGTATAGCACAGTCCCTCTGCAAAATCCAGCGGCACCACTACGCGGAGCGACTTCTTTTCAAATATCATCTTCCGCTTCTTTAGGTTGATTACCCCATCCATGTCAGTGGCCCAATTGATTCCAAGGAGCATAGAGTAGGGATTGCTATCATCCACAATCTCTATTACTTCGAAATCTACTAGTGCACTCACGCCATCAATGTCAATGATGACCCCTTGTAGCCTCCCCATTGGGATAATTTTTTGTTGATTTGCCATTCTTAACTACATCGGAGACCACTGGAGCACAAATATACCCATTCTTTCCCTAGTCTATTTTGGAAAAACATTCGCATCGAATCCCAAATCCAAGATAACTTGGTCCATCTTGTACTCTCCTATTTGTGTGGTGAGTCTCATTTCACACCCAGTCCTTACCTTATGCTTTCCAAGCTTCTTGACCACGCGTGGTTCACTAGTAGTGGCATCCTTACCAACAAACCAATTGATTAGTTCCTATAGGCCCTTCATAGCCTTACTATCATGGAGCAGCTTCATGCAAGTCTCCAAAAGTGGTAATCATGGATGGGTCCATTTCTTCAACTGGTTTCTCCTGACTTCCTAAGGTAGAGGCCTCAGCAAATATTTTCTTTGCTTCCATAAATGTTTCTGTCATGCACTCCAGATCAAACTAAGTCTACTTTTCTGGTGCTTTGTGGACCCATTCACCTTCTATAGGTTGCTTGCCTTTATCCACCCCCATTGTAGTTCCACTTCGCCGCATAATGTTTTCCTTAGGGTCTTCCTCGCGGGGCTTGACCCTCATCATCTAGAGGTTATGTGTCGGCTGCGGAGGTTGTGCCCCCTTTTCGTGAATCATAGATAATAATATTGGGCAATCCTCAGTTGCATGGTCAAATTGAGTACAATAGCGAGATGAAAATCACGTTGGATTTGGATAGCTCCATGCGTACTATCCTGGGCCTCCGCAATTGTAACAAATCAGCTGTCCTCGACCTCTTCTAGGCCCTCCACCTCGGCCTCTAGTGCGCCCTTGATACTCACCTCGCATTCCCCGAACACCTTGGTCCGAAGGCCACATTTATATCTGCACCATGTATGAAGGTGTCCTTTCCATTGTCAATTCATAACTACGGTAATTGTGCTCATCGTGACCTACTAATTGACAAAAATTGCAAAAGAGTTATTGTGGTGTTTGCACAAATTTCTGCAACAAATGTTAATTATCGGTCACATGTTTCCTAGTGACCTGGCATATAGTGCACCATAGCACAGACCCTACACTTGGACGTGCCACTACCTCTGGTGGTAGAGGCGTTGGTCCTCCTACTGCAACATAGTTTGCAAAGACTAGGTAGTGATCCTTATCATGCCCCTGACCCTTGCATTTTAGGCACCAAACATCTTCGCGCACCTTTGGACGAGTTGTTGTGTCCTGCTTTAGACTTTGCATTTCGAGACAAAGGTTATGAAACTGCACATGAATCTATTGAAACTCCATATTAACATCTTGCATTGGTGTTTCATGCAGCCTCATCGTGATTTCCATATCTTCTTCTTGGGTTCCAATCTTCTGTTGGGATAACACAACCCATAGGTGGGGTAGGAGTGAGGCCACAAACCATTTGCGGTGTTGCCCATCAGTTAGGTTCATGTTGGCTTCACGGATCATACACTTCAGTATTTGATCCAAATCCCAGGGCATCTCTCCCAACTTCATCATGATCTCCTTGAATCCTACAATCGATTGTGCTTGAGAGTTAGGTCTAGTGAATTCTCTATTCTGTGCATCCTTCTGCCAATACAGACATTAGGTTATCAGTATTGTACTTAATGTACCACATTAATGCGTGATCCTACAGATCACTAAGCACCGTGGCATTCTTCATTTGATCATCTGTGATACCTAATGCTTCCCATACAGCCTTCGCGATGAACCAAAACTGGTCCGAATCTTCATTCCCTACACCCTTGAATACAAGTAATTTTATAGAGTTCGCCATATTGAATAGTGGAGGTGGCGGTGGCGTGGGTGATGGGGTGAATGATGGAGGTGAGGATGGAGGCAGTGTAGATGGATGGGATGAGGGTGATGGAAGTGTAGGTATTCATGGGAACCCTTGTCTTATTAATTGACTAGCACTCAGGGGAGAAGTCTACAGTGCTCCTTTGTCGTCACTCAAAGGCAGTCTGATCAGTGGGCTATACTCATGACCTTTTCTTCCTCCATCCCTGAAAGGCTTTCCACTTCGTGTAGCTTCAAACATCAAGTTAACCGCATAACCCGTTGTTCACACAACATCATCTTAATTCAAGTATTTAGCGATTTTAAATACTTACCTCGCGGTCCTTTAAAGAAGCAATGCTCTGCATCACTATAATTGATAGAGATATCGACTGTGAACTCCATCACAAATCCTCCTATGATGCAGTCAAGCTAATGGTCGATAGCACGTGCAATCTTATATTAAGAAGCTTCCAATCTCCTTACTAACTCTGGTGTCCAAATGATCGGATTGTCAAGCCTCCACCTTGGCCGTTTGCCAACTTTGCGATCCACTCGTATAACTCAACCAGGAAGGAATAGAAGAATATTTCATGTATTTCTGTGTACATGTATTTCTTCAGCCACTGTTCTTTTGTTAATCGTGGATTCTTGTTTTCTTGCACCGAATTCGTGGATCTTTCTATCCAACCAGGTTTTGATCTCTTTCTTAGTTGGAATCCAATGATACGACATCACACATATTGTTATGTAGATCCCAGTCCTAGCAACGGAACCATTTGTTGGCTTGATGGGCCCAGACCCAGGTTTAGCATTAGGCAGCCAAGCAAATCCCCACACAACTGGCCCTTTCGGTATTAGCCCGCAGAGCATGGACCGCAATCTCACCCGCAGCAGTATGGGGTGATGAAGGAACCAAGTTTCTGCTCCCTTAGATGGTTGTGATGTCAGTTTTCTACCTCAACCCCTACCTTCCCACAAATTGATAAGCCTTTTAGGGCTTATCGATGTACTTCCTCTTCCATCTTGCAGAAAATCCATGAAGGTATCTGACTATCCTTCATGCAACCTTAAAAAATGATTCAAGTACTTATGCGCCTCTACAATCACTCCTAAGTCTGTTATTACCCAAATCAACTTAAGTATCTACTAATGTTAACATGCATTAAGATATTCTTCGCGTAAATAGATATTATGACTTGCATTCGTATAACAATGTAAAAACATACAGATTTGTGCATCAACACAAATTTAAATCATAAACCCATTATTCATCATATCATAGTCACATTTATTCATAACAGAAGTAAAAGGGGCAAAACACAGATATTTCGAAAACAATATCTTTATTAATGCTTCAAATATTCTCTTACAAACTCAAAATACCTTACGTACATAGCTGCAGGGGTCCGTGCACTCAACTACAGACTTTACTCTAGGCCTCTGCGCACATAGCTACAGAGCCTCTCTTCTACTCTAAGACTCTTCGCTCTTCACTTCTAATGACCCATTACATTCATTCTTCGCTCCCTAAACTACTACCTTAGACTCTCTAAGGCTCTCCTTTTTAAACAATACCATGGTATGTGGACCATGGGTATATCTCCAAAGTCAACACAACTTATCTAAACTAAGGGCAGAAAATGATTTTACATTTGGACATCTTCACACTCTGTGACCAAAAAATGCAGAGACTTTACATTTCTTTAGCCAAAATTTGGGCCTTCTGCCCCAAAACTTCGGTGTTTAACCCAAATTTTACCCCAAGGGGACTTGTTCCCAACAACGATGGTAAAAGAAACACATGCTAGAGAAAAGGTGACATGAAAGCAACACTAATTAAGGTGAAAACAAGCAAAAGATTTAGTCACGAAACTCATGAAGGAGAAGGCTCACAAAAGTGACAGTTTGAACAAAATCACTGAAATAGAATTACATTCACAACCAAAAGTGAGAGACTATAAAAGAAAGTGTGCATTGATTGTTAATGCAAGTTGAACATCACACATGCACTATCTTGATGGACTTATGCTACACAGCATAAAAGAGCGCGCTCATGAACTTGTTGCAGATTGTAGATGTGTGAGCATGTGTCTTTGGCCTTATCGATCGAACATAAAGTTTACGAAACAAACAATCACAAGATCCATAGTAGGCTCAAAAATTCAAGTGTAGACCGAATTTTGGAGGGTGTTTGTCATAGCGAAAATACTTGACGACACCCTAGTATAACTCCAACTTCTCTGCCTTGTTCAAATATTATGTGTAGGGTCTAGTTCCCCATGAAGTATTGATTCATCAATAATATTACTTTGGCTTCTCCACTTACCCCATGTATAAATGTAGTCCCATTCATCCTTTCTTGGTTGAACATAATCATGAAGCCAACTATATCACAATGTTTTGAAACAAGAGAAGGGTAATGTTATTTGTGAGCTTAAGATATTCAAAGTATATTTTTTCATCTTTGGTGTTGCTCTACTACTAGGAGGCCTAGATAGTACCCCAGGAGAGTCCCTTTAGAAGCACAAAAATTTCTCCACTATGAGTGATCCTAGATAGTACCCCGATGGAGTTGCTTTCTTTACCTCCCTACATAGGAAGCCTTTCTCTTCTTTCACCCTTTATTTATTTACTTTATAGAGGAATGTGCATTGGCACTTATTCATTTCATGGGTGGAAGAGGGATTCTAAATTATTGAGAGAAGAAGAGGTTGTTCCTTTAGAGAAGCATATATAAAGCCTCTGATATAGAAGAAATGAGTGTAGGCATAAGGTTTCTAGAATAGATATTAATATCAAGGTTTGACACAAAGAATTCCTTACACAAGGATCATATTTTCCATCAAAAAATCATCGACCAAAAGGTGTAACCAATATGAAGAAAAAGAAGGACTTAAGGTTAGCCAGATGTTGCAGTGTCGTAAAGCCCTTTTCTATTTTTTCACATTATCTTTTGAGCTGAAGGGAGCATCCTTCATGGAAGGTATTATTAAACAAAATAAAATAAGATGCAAGACACGACAAGAAAAAAAAATAAAAAGGACAAAGAAAATGGAGGCTAAACCGAAAACAAGATGTAAGACAAAATAAAGAAAGTAAAAGAAAGAGTACAGAAAGCGAGTGCAGGATGAGTATGCAAGGGAGACTAATATGTAGCTAGACCTACTCCTAACCTAACCAGCTAGAAGGTTAGGGTAACTGTTAGGTCCCTATACTACCAGTGTAACCCATTATTGTTATTAGTGCAACCCCCTTATTATATTGATGTGAACATGTAGTACCCATATTTTTAGTATTGTGCCCCATAGAATTCCACTATTGTTATTGTTGTGCCTTACATTATTATTATTATGTCAGCTTTGATTATATTATGACCCCTTAGACTCCTATATATAGAAAGGAGGTCTTGTCATTTTGTATCATCCAAGAATTGTTCATTTGTGTAATGTAAAGGAGGTTCCCCCTAGAAGAGGCTAATTTTGAAGGTGTTGATCTATCTTTTCTTCTATTTTGTGAGCTGGTTTCATAACATTTGGTATTAGAGTTTTGAATTCTATGGTTTTGCTGCTCCAAACAGGCCATCATGGAATTTTTGCTTTAACTTTTCTCTACAAAGTTTTAGAAGCTAAAAAAAACCCATTTGATCCAAAATTGTTATCAACCTTGGGTCCAAATTTCAGATCTTGTCTCACTACATTTTTAGATATATGATTTGAGGAATTTAGGGTTTTACAAGCTCCAAAATTCCATCTCAAATAGGTCACCATAGAAGTTTCGCTATAATTTTTTTCTACGAAGGTTAGACTCTGAAATTAAAAGCCATTTGAGGTAAAATCTCGTTGAAGCTTGGGTCCGAGGTACATATATTGTCTCACTATATTTTTGGAGATATTATCCAAGTAATTTAGGGTTTTTGCAAGCTCCTGAATTACATCCCAAATAGATGACCTTGGGAAATAGTCATAACTTTCCCTTTGAGTTTCAAATTGAAATTTCATAAGAAGTTACAGAAAGAGGACAGACTGTAACTTTTCTTTGCATCATTTTTAGGTCTAAAGGTTGAAATAGTGACACATGAAACAACATACAAGTTTTCTCTACTGAAAAAGTATATAATCAAGTCATCTTGGGAGATTGGGCATAACCCTTTCTTGGAGAACTCAATTTCGATTAGACTAGTGGGATTGGAAAGAGGACGCAGAGAGCTACCACAGGTTGAAATTTAGGAATTTGGAGAATTGAAACTACATAGTTACATTCGTTTCAAGATTGAGCTTCTAAAAGAAACAAAAAGAGATATGAGGAAGTTTGATGGCAAGGATCCGATAACATGGATACTACAGATGGAGAAATATTTTGATCTACATTATGTGATACTGATACAAAAGGTACGTATTGCATCTTTATATTTAGAACCGAATTAGTTTGTATGGTATAGAGGGTTTTGTCTGTAGGAATTTACAGGGTAAGTTCCTCAGACAGAACACCAGAAGGACACCGCTCACAAACAGATCACAGATCAATACACCAGTATTTGGACGTGGTTAAAACCCTCAGAGAGGGAAACAGTCCACGGCCTGCGCCAACGTGGCTACTACAGGCAATTTATTAATAAAAGAATGAAAATTTACATAAGCTTCTCTCATGCACGGTTAACCTACAAATGACCCTCCATGCGCTTTAAATAGAATTCACGGACCAATCGGGTGTCAAGCCACGGATCAAGTGTCGGTAATACCGAGGAGAGAATGAACCGTCGGATCACTACATATCGTGACCGTCGGATTGTAAGTTACAAATGTACATAGTAAAGAAACACACTTTACTTGACTCTATACTAGACCAAGTTATACTTAACTATTCCTATGTTTTGGAATATCCTAACATCCCCCCTTAAGAACAACTTGGGATAGGATTGAAGGATTTACAAATATGACACAATAGGAGAAGGAAGGAGGCACTAGAGCCTATCCCCCCTTAGTGACAACTTCCTGAACTCCAAGCATATATGGAAGTTTAGTGAACTTCGCCTCTGTGAGAGCCTTTGTGAAGATGTCTGCAACCTGATCATCTGTTGAACAATATTGCACTTCAAGAACATGGTCATGAATGAGCTTTCTGATGAAGTGCATGTGGAGTTCAATGTGTTTGCTGCGCTTATGCTGAACTGGATCTTTGCAAAGCTGAATGGCACTTTGATTATCACACCAAAGTGTAGTCGGATGCTGCTGCTCAAAGCCCAATTCTGATAGGATCTGACGAAGCCACAAGGCTTCTTTACTAGCTTCCACGGCACCACGATACTCTGCTTCTGCTGACGAAAGAGAAATGGCAGCCTGTTTTTTACAAGCCCATGTAATAGGTCCTGAACCAAGAGTGAAGACATAACCGGCAGTAGACTTCCGATCATCAGGGTCACCAGCCCAATCAGAATCAGTGAAACCAACTAATAGAGGAGTTGCTTTGGCACTGTAATGAATCCCAAACTGTATTGTACCTCGAACATAACGAAGTATTCTTTTAGCTGCTTTCCAATGACTTTCACGGGGGTTTTGCAAAAAACGAGCAACAAGGCCAACAGCAAAGGAAAGGTCAGGACGAGTATGGGTTAAATACAAGAGTTTTCCTACAAGTTGACGGTATAAGGTAGCATCAACTTCAGGAGAAGTACAAGAGACTGAAAGTTTGACTCCAGACTGAAAGGGAGAAGGAGCTGGCTTACAATCTTCCATGTGAAAATGACGAAGAATATCACAAGCATACTTGGACTGGGAAAGGGAAATACCCTCCTTGGATTGCAAGACTTGAAGACCGAGAAAATAGTGTAAGTGTCCTAAGTCTGTCATTTCAAATTTCTTTTTAAGGCTGGACTTCACATGGTTTATAAGGATGGGATCACTACCAGTAAGAATAAGATCATCAACATAAAGAACAAGGATGATAAGAGAGTTTCCCACTGTCTTGGTGTAGACAGTATTGTCAGAATGACACTTAGAAAAGCCAGATTCTAAAAGAAAGTTATCCATTTTGGCATACCAAGCCCGAGGAGCTTGCTTGAGACCATAAAGAGATTTCTTAAGTCGACATACAAGGCTGGAGTCTGTTTGGATGAAGCCAATGGGTTGTTCCATATAGATTTCTTCATGCAAGTCCCCATTGCAAGAAGGCAGATTTAACATCCATCTGATGGACTTCCCATTTTAAAGAGGCAGCAAGGGGAAGAACAAGGCGGATAGAGTTCATTTTGGCAACAGGGGAGAAGGTTTCAGTGTAGTCAATGCCTTCAACCTGTGAAAAGCCCTTAGCAACAAGACGAGCTTTATGTTTATCAACTTTCCCATCTGGTCCATACTTGGTTCTGTAAACCCATTTACATCTAACAAGTTTGCGTCCCTTTGGTAGAGGAACAAGATCCCATGTATCATTTGCCAACAATGAATGATATTCGTCATTCATAGCTACTTCCCAATGTGGATGGCCTGAAGCTTCTACAAAAGTGTCAGGATCATGATTTACTGGAGCTTGAGCCAGTAAAGAAGAGGCTCTTTCAAACTGAGAACGTGTACGTCGCTGATCTGTAGGATCACCGGCAAGATCACCTGCTGCATCCCGAGTAGTGCGGACCCATCTTGGAAGTGAAGGAGCTGAAGAGCTGAAGGAGCTGAAGGATGATCCTGAGAAGGTGGTGGAGGATTATCATCCTCACTTTCATCATCTGAAGAAGAAATGTTTTCAAAAGTAGAAGAGATAGGAAGAGGTGGCACATCCGCCGGACTAGGCTCGCAGGCCGATTTATTTCATCAAATTTTACATCTCTTCTAATGATAACATTTTTGGACTTAAATGGAATAAGTCTATAACCTTTTACATCTTCAGAATATCCAACAAAAGTACATTTCTCACTCTTAGGTTCTAAAGCTTTATGCTTTTCATCTGGAATATGGGCCCATGCTTCACTTCCAAAAATACGAAAGTGACTTACATCTGGTTTAATGGAACTCCAAGCTTCTTCTGGAGTGATATTCTTTAGAACCTTAGTAGGAGTGCGATTTATTATATAATTTGCACAATTAATTGCTTCGGCCCAAAAACTAAGACTGAGTCCTTTAGATTGCAGCATACAGTTAGCCATTTCTTTTAAGGTGCGATTTTTCCTTTCAGCTACACCATTTTGTTGTGGAGTGTATGGAACAGTATGTTGCATTTGAATCCCATTTTCGGTGCAAAAGTTGATGAATGTGTTTTTAACATATTCTCCACCATTATCAGTTCTTAGCTTAAGAATTTGATGTCCAGATTGTTTTTCAACAAAGGCTTTGAAGGCCAAAAATGTGTTAAATACTTCGCTCTTGAGTTTTAAGAAGTATACTCAAGTGCGTCTGGAGAAATCATCAATGAAAGTTAAGAAATACTTGCAGCCAGAGAATGAAGCAACAGGAAGTGGACCACATAAATCACTGTGCACAAGCTGTAAAGGGGCCAAGGCGTGCCAAGAGGCACATTTTTCAAAACTGTCCCGATGATGTTTTCCGAGTACACATCCGGAACAAACACCATCTCTGCAAGATACCATAGGAAGACCTGTCACCATATTTTCTTTACATAGATGCTGAAGGGAGCGATAGTTTAAGTGACCAAATCGCTCATGCCAAAGTTTTCTCACTTCATCATTATGAGCAACAAATACTGGAGGAAGATTTGATGACCCAAAGTTGTGAAACTTGTACAACCTTGTGGAATCATCAGCAATACCAGTAGCTAGAATCTGTTTAGGATCTCTTAGATCCTTGATTACAACATCATGAG